>JAVJIF010026040.1:0-79723 GCA_038442645.1 Agave tequilana | reverse complement strand
GTTGTATCTTGGAAGACTACTCAGACTAGCGTCCAGTAACCCGTTAGCACCGGTGTGGGGGACGTAATTGTCTTAAGGAGATTAGCTTTAAGCGTACCTCACTCAAAGTACTTATAAGTGAATTAATTTTTTTATACAGGGGTTATACTGATATTCAGTATATTGAGACTGACTTATACCAGTCTAATTGTTGTTTAACCAAGGAAGATAATTGAAAGGTGGTTCTTTAATTAAGGAACATTCTATTGAACGGAAAACCTCCCACCTGATATTAACTGACCTGGCCAATTAGATCGGTGATATTTCAGTGATATTGATTGGTTGTCAGATTGATCGTAGAATCCAACGCCAGCTCAGCATTAGGATATCTCACGTTCCAAACGACTCCCCAATTTCAACGGAGACGGTTGGGCAGCGTATATCCCGGCATATCAATCTCAACAATCAAGCGCAGCAATCTGAGCAGGTTTATAAAATGATTTCAATAAAAAAATCATGCGGATACGAGGACCCCAAGCTCAGCGATACCAGTTACGTTTCTTCAGGATATTTATATCCCTAGAAATTCCTGAAGGAAGGGGGAGGACCGGTCCAAAGTAGATCTGAAAATATATAAACCAAAGAATTCTCCGTTGAATTTCACTGTAACTCTCAAAATATAGTGAACTCTCTCTCTCTCTCTTCCCCCCTCTTGTCCACCCATAGTATTTCTCAATTTGAGTTTTCACGTAAAATCTCTGTCTCTGTCTGTTTACTGTGTTGAATTTAAAAGTATAACCTCGATTCAAACACAACCCTCTTCTCATTGCGACGCGAGATTGACCATTCGATCAATCGTGCTGAAAAATCTCCACTGTAATAACTAATAGACTGTTCTTAATTTGTCCCCGTGAAGAAAAGACTTATGTTGTTTTAAGTGTTTAAATAAAAAATAATTAGTTACATGACTAAAGCAAGAAATCGAGGGGTCTATGGTATCCAGACTCACGGAGGCTATGAGTGCTCAACATGCCATCAGAATGGTTGGTATACTCTCTCTATTTTTTTTTTTTTTCAGAGTAAATAGAGTAAAGTTTAAAGTTGAAAAATAAAAAATACATATTGGAATAGTGGTGGTAGGTTCTCCTGATTGTTTCAGTGAAAGAACAATAAGCTTCTATCTGAAGGCTGCATCCGATGACCGACGGCGGCGAATGGTGACGGAGCTCAAGGATGACTCAACTCAAGCACCTTCTGATGAAGAGAAAACAGCATAGCTCAAGGAGAAAATAGCGGTGATGTTTCCGAACCTGTGAGCAAATTTATGAAGCCCTGACGAAGCTCGTCGTCGTGGCTAGAAGAGAGGGATGGAACCCATGAACCCCACCAAGCGCCAGTAATCTCCAAGCATCCTCAAAAGCCTTCAAAAAGAGATTAAAAGGTGCTCACCTCTCTGATTACCTTCTTTTAGAGGTCTTTACCAATCCGAAATTCAATCCGGTGATGCTTGAAGACTTAGATAATGACGATGCTGATTTCACCCTCCTCATGGGGGAGGACTGACATTTGTATTTGTTGGTTTTTGCTCATTTTTTGTTTTTTTTTTTGTATTTGCTAGCAAAAAAAAGGAACTAGAGGTACATCATGGATAGCTATCTATCTTAACGATATATTTTTATGCTTATCAAAACAAACAAAAACAGGTCATACTGTACTTACTCTTACATGCTCCACTCCATCAAACGACCATTCCTTTGTAGTTTCCGAAGGAAAAACGCATGTATCATCGTATCTGTACTTAATACTTCCTGATTCTATCAGAAAGATCGCAATGCTGCAAGAAATTAGATAATGGAAGATTGAAAGTCAACATAATGAATGTCAGTGATGTGAACTTAGTTAGCAAAACTCGGATTAAAAACTCTGTTTGTTTTCAAAAGCAAAAAAAAATTGTAGATGGCAGCAATATGTTTAAAATTATGTTAAAAGAAAGATCAATGAAAAAAAGTGTTTTTAATAAACCATTTTAAACTCGTTCTGAACATGTTTTTCTAAATATTAATCTCATTTTTTCCAATAATTTTTAAACTATATATGTGATTCAATCATGAATTTTCGCTGGAAGCATATTTATCCACCAGGAAATCTAAAGTACGCTAACATAAAAGCACACACAAACGTAAATTTTTGTTATTTATTAATACTAGATAACACTCATGTTGAATTTGTACATATAACAAATTAGATGATCAGCATATAAAATGTAACACATATATAAAAGACTTTTGCGTCTTATCTTTTTAGAAAAGGAGTTATACATGATTCATTAGCTATCTAAATCTAACTATTTTGCATCAACATTATTGTTGCCTTTTTTTATTTAATTCGGTTGCCCTGTTCTTTTGGGTGAAGTTGGCAAGGAGATTTTGCCCTTCTTTTTTGTTCTATTCCTAACAAAGGCCCACACCGACAACCTAATCTTACCCTGATGGGTGCCTTCTGTTGAGCCAAGTCTTAGTGTCTAGTTTTAAATTTTTAATGACAAATTGCTAATTACAAAAATATGGTGCTACTTATTCCCCCCTCTTTTTTTTTTTGGGAAGAGATGCCCATTGACTTGCATCATAGCTGCCCAAAGTGGGGGAAAAGACTGTCAGCGATAGCTGGGAAGAAACTCTCATGAAGAGAAATGAAGCATCTAGTGCACGCGCACATGAGCAATAATGATCTAAGCCTCCGCGAAACTACCAGTGCGTCCATGTACAACCTCCCATGCATCGTGAGTGTGTCTCTACAAACCTCTATTAGTTAGTCCAGTGGCTTCCGTGACCTGTGATTCCGTGAAGTTCAACCTTTATGTAATATGCCTCTTAGCGTGTCATGCAAATTTGTTTTAAAAAAATCCTCTAGCCACTGTAGATGGAGAGATTCAAATCCATAATTTTTCACGAAAAAATGAAGTGATCATATTGTTTGAGCTCTGTTCAAGTGGTTGGTGCTATTTTAATAGACTTACTGGATCTGGCACGGGCGCATACAAAAACTCATCAAAATTTATCCCTTCCATAATTTGATACGCTTGGCCCAACCATCTAGCATTGGGTTCTATTTTAATGCATCCACATTCAATTCGGGAAAAAAGATTTGGGTTATGTTTTTGATTGTACCCATGTTGGCGTCAAATTTGCTTTAGGACCATTTTGGAGGCTGATAAATAGTAAAAAAAAAGTTCGCCACACTCGCATCTAGAATTAAGGGTTTCATATTTAATACTATAATTATAGAGGGATTTAGGGCCAGACAAAGGGCAAGGCTAAGGTTTATTACATTGAGAAAATACGATAAAGTTTATATAGAAAGGGATTAAAACATATTAGGATAAATATGAGTCCCAGATTCTACTTTTTGAATAGATTTAGGAAATTGAAAGTTTGTTTGGCTCTCAATTTTTATTGAATTCTAAATATTACAACCTAAAAATACTAAAAAAAAGAGGAGAAGACATTTTTTTTAAGAAAAAAACCGTGAGGTCACGCAGACTCCTGGCATTCCATTAATAATTATTAATGAAACATCTCAAGTAAGAAAGTTACAAAAATGTATAACATATAAATCTGAACCTTCAGAATAAAAAAAAAAATACAATTTCGATCAACTGAAACCACCGAGGCCACTTCATGGCGAAGCCGCAAAATTCGCGAAGTACAGTGTCCACCGATTCGGAAGAGACAGTTTTCTACAGCCCTAAAGATCTCTCTTTGCTATAAAAGCTATTTTCTAGTAAAAATTTAGTAATTTGTGATGGAGTTAATGTAACATCTAGAATATACACACTTTGTTGAAAAGCATGCACAAATTCAACAAATTCTCTTTTAAAAAGAGATCCCCAGAAAAATTCAATTCAACAAGCTTGTAGGTGGTTTAAGACTTAAAACCAAAAAAGGAGGAAAATGTAATTTGGTGTCCTAATTTGTGGCCAATTTCCCTTCAACCTGATGATTTATAATTGCTTTGGTCCAAGGTTTTGATAATGAATTTGGGCAAAGCATGATCGTTGCTCACGATAGATAAGGATCCAGACCTCTATTTAGTGGCCATTGAAACCCAACACAAGTACCTGGAAAAGCTCCTAATTTCACGCAGAATTATGTTGGTACTCTCATCTAGGGGTGAGCATAGTTCGGTTATAATCGAAATAACCGACCAAAAACCGAAACCCGAACCCGAACCGAACCGAACCGCTCTAATTCGGTCGGGTTTCGGTTTTGTGTTCCAAAACCCGAATAGACCGAATCGAACCGAATTTCTCACCCTATATATTAACCTACTCAAATTCAATTTAGTGAATCATATAGTTCATAATAAAACTGGTGGAAACTTATCTCATTAGTTTTAGTAATGCCATCTTTTTTATGTTGAATATGTGAAAGCAATATTAAGTACACCATCACAATTGAGAATAATATTTATATTAATATAGTTCTTTTTTCATTTTTATCATTAAAAGTTAGTAATAATTATATGAGTTTTGATATAAGAGCTCAATACGGTGTAAAGTTTTAGAATATGAAATTTTCAATTCAGATTAAGCTTAAAATCTTTTTCTTATTTCTAATTTGAGTAATGGATATTTGAGATTATAATATTAAATGATGATAATATAATGGTGATTAAAAAATGTAAGAAATGATGGCAATATATTGACCTAACCGAAAAAACCGAAAAACCGAACGAACTGAGTCGATTCGGTTCGGTTCGGTTACTAAGTCTAATCGGTTCGGTTCGGTTTTGCAAAAATTAGTAAAAACCGAACCGAACCGACCGATGCTCACCCCTACTCTCATCCATTCGATGACATCACCATAATGGTCATCTGTTTTTCTTTTCTTTACATTTATTTCCTCTCTTTTTTCTTTCTTTCTTTTTTTTTTTTTTTGTGTGTGCTAATTTCGTCAGTTTTTCACCATGAATCTGCTAAAGAGAGGTTCCTTGTCTCGAGTAGAGGATGGAACCTCAGATTCTTCTAGCCTGCAAAAGAGGAGGAATCCCAATAAACCTACATGTAAGTGCAATATTTCTTAATTTCCCCTCCTTTTCTAATTTACCTATTTATTTCTTGTTTTATGTATAAAATTGTTGTCCACAATGTGGGACAATTTTTGGTGCATTGTTTGTTCATAGGCTTTTATGTTGCATGCCTGAAAGCACTCATTATTCATCTGGGCTCAGATACATATAATACAGTTTGTTTATTCCAATGAATATATGGGTGATTTAATTTTATTTATATATTTACCTTATCATCATCCTCGTCGTCGTCGTCATCACTTTTTGCAGAAATACTATTTCTGGGAGAATTACTCATATCCCGACGTCATAAGGGAGATACCCCCAACAAAAAGATAGGATGCTAGAAAAAATGCTACCACGAAGACAGAAAAGATGAAGGACTCACTTAAAGAGAGAATTGCTTGTAGTTTAATTGATCCTCTTATTGCGCACATAGATTTGAACAAGCCTCTATAATCCATGGACCACTCTTACCTGCACGAAAAATGAACCCAATTGTTGTTAAATAAGTTTTGGCCCTAAGACATAGGTGCTTTGATATACACTTCTTGTTCTTATTGGCAACTAAATGCTATCTGCATGCTGACTGTAAAATAAATATGATTAAGAAGAAAATTACAATTTACAGTTTAGAGAATTATTCGTCTTTGGAAAGCCAAGAATGCTTCTAACTTAATCATTAGCATTATATTACTAAAAAAGTGGCACGAAATAATTTTGAGAAGAAGGTGGAAGATACACAAAAAATTGCTAGTGCAATCCAATGCGGGCCTTGGAGTCCTTGAGTGCACTCCAGTCTCCAAATTGCAATTATCTTTCACATACTCAAATTAAATTAAAGATCAGAAACCCATGCAACATATGTTGAGAATATTGAAATTGAGTCAAAGATCAGAAAATCCCCCAACATTTGTTGAGAATTTTAGAACCTTGCATAATTCTTGAGGTTGACGTTTGGCTGGTAATCTAATCGGAGAAACTTGGTCAGGTTTATTATTAAGCTTCTCAACTTTTGTTCCATAGCCATCTTTTTGCGTCTTTTGGTATTTATCGATTTAGATTAACTCTAACAGAGTTAATAACTTGTGTAATTTGTAAGTTCTGACGGTTTTTTCAGAAGGAAAAGGAAATTTTATCTATCTATTTGGTTTTAACACAAACTGAAACAAAATCCCAAAGAACCCAGTGTGTAATCCGAATTCAAAGGATAATTCCTAACATCCCACCATCAGTAATATTTTATTTATTTTGCATCTTTTTATGTTCACTAATGTAGGTTAACTTTGACCAAAAAAAAGCAAAAATATGTAACTTTGTGGACTAATGTTGCTTTTCAAAGAAAGGAAGTGGAAAATTTCTGATCTATCTGGTCTAACATCAACTGAAACCCAGTATGATCCCATATAGCTTTGAAAAAGTTCATTTCTAACAAATCATCTGGAATATTCCATCTATTTTTCTCTTAAAAATATTATACTACCTACCTAAATATATGCAACTAAACAAAAATTACATCCAACAAAAGCTGCAGTGATCCATAACCGCAAGTATCCACACATGTGAAGCATGGATCACATACATAGGATATGGTACGATGTGATATGGAAACAATGATAAGACAAAATTTGAAAAACTTGAATTCAGGTATGACATGAATACTATGGAACTGCGAAAATTATGCACACATGACGCATAAAACAAGTATATAAGTATGAAAACTCTTAAAAATTAGAATATGTGAACATTATAGATACCTTTATAATAAAATTACCCATGTGTGTGCGCATTGAAAGTTCATTATCTATAGCATGAACTGGTAAGCATAGAACAATAAAAAAATCTACGTCTCATATATTATGAAATATTTCAATATCTAAACTAACAGCTACATGAACAATCATATTTATTTTAAGAACTCTTTATCAAGAAGCATGATGAATTATTATGTAAATGAAAAGCATCTACAAATTAAATAGGATTTGTGAAACTAAGAAAGCTTATATAAGGCAGTATGACACTTTCTTCCATTGAGCTGGATTGGTGGTGTTTTTTAATCTTTAATGTGCCAAGGGGTTCTCAAATAAAATGCAAGGCGGTACAGTTGTATACTAATTATGCAATGACTTGAGTTCAACGCACACAAAGCCAATAACGGTCTGTGGAGGCTCGTTGAGATATACATGGGCAATAGAAGGATGCTTTCTTTCCCCAATATGCAGGCTTCCCTTTTCCTTGGGATGCCTCTCTCCCCTTTTTGTAGTTGTCTCCTCCCTTATCGTCTAAGCCTACATGTTTTTTTATAAAAAAAGAGTGCGACAGAGATAAAAGAAAAAAATAAGAAAAAGAAAAGAATGAACCTAGCCAATTTGTGCATTTGATTTTCAACTTTTATTCTTATATGCATTTATACAAAGTCTTCAATACATTTAGGATATGTTGCAGGTTTTTCAGTGCATCAGAAAAGGCATCCATCATGTTCTCATCAAATATCGGAGTATCCAAGTACTTGATACACACCCGAAATGAGTACATTTCATTCATTGAAGTGTCAAGACAATGTGGATCCTCGATAATACTAGTTAGGATTCAAAAATCACAGAGGGCGTAACATCCAAACAAGTAGTTCTCATCTTTAAAGAACCAAACAGAGAACGGCTACTATAATTTAGTGAGGTAGACGGTCCGAAAGTTGGTGTCTCGGGTCCAGTGGTTGGCAACCCACTAATCGGTGGTGAGTGGTGACTAGGCTCTTGCAGAGCGATCGGTTGTTAACTGACTAGTCGTAGGTTTGAATCTTATTTGGGGAGTTTTTTTTTTTTTCCCCTGAATTGTGGGGTTTTCTGACCTAGCGACCCCTATTCTTCTCCTTTTTTTTTTGAAAGACGCAGCAGAATTTGCAAATGGTACATCAAAAGTGGGAGGTTGTTTGCTTAAATAAATGTATAATATTGACATAAATACTCGTTAGTAGCTCAACATGAAACCATGTTGATATGTTGGAGGGTCATGTATGCTTTACAAAGTTGTGAATTTATATAATTGATTCTTGTTGCCATCTATTAAAGATTGATATAATTCTCCAAATTCTAGAGCTGTAATATGCTCATTATATTGAATAACATTTGTGATTATTATTACCTTGTCCATCTTAATATTTTTTTCCTTCAATTCCTACTTGAAATCAGATTGTCAATTGAGGTCTAGATAACGTTTTCCCATCCGTCAGGGTTTCATTGTGATGTTTCATTTTCATAATGCGCAGATTCTAAGTTTTTACAACAAGAGCTTCCTGCTTGCAAGCCTATACTAACACCAACAATTGTAAGCATGGCACTCCATTTCTGGGTATTAAATCTTCACTTTATACTTTTTTTTCTTTTCATTTTGTCTTAATAGATTTCCCTTTCTATCTGCAGGTTATATTGACAATGGCTTTTATTGGCAGTATCTTCATTCCGATTGGACTTGCTTCCTTACATGCATCTGAACACGTATTAATACCTCTTTCACCTTTTGGTGCCCCTAATAAATATGGGAGTTTATTTGTTTATTCACAGTTTATTTGACATATAGGTGATTGAAATTGTGGATCGGTATGATGCAGACTGCATTCCTAACAAGGACAAGGTTCAATTTATACAAAATGATGAGACTAACAAAACTTGTATCAGAAATTTAACTGTATGTGTATTCCTTTGCTTGGTGTCATTTAGGACATAATGGATATGCTTAATTTTTAGCACTTAATCTTCTTAACTTGATTGTGTAAGAGTTCACCTTAATGATGAATTGAAATTTTTCTTTAGGTGCCAAAGCATATGAAACGCCCAATTTATGTTTATTATCAGCTCGATAACTTCTATCAAAACCACCGACGGTATGAAAATATAATCAAAAGCATATCATATTATTGCTAGATATTTGATTTAGTTTTATATGTGTTTTGTTTATAAATTTTTGGAGCTCCTAAGTTTTTTTTAGAAACAAAAATGGAGAAATGGGATATATTTGTTAAAGGAACTACCAATTTTGTTTTTGACTATGTTATGGTAGAAATGCTAGAAACTTTTAGATGTCATTAAGCTATGGAGCTCCGTTGAAAAGCCTATTTTGTGCTATATGCTTCTTGATATTGATAGTTTTTTGTTTCTCTACACAGTTAGAAAAGTATTTTCTCTGAGTTTTAAGTTAGGGCATGCGCGAATAACTACTTGCTGACTCTATCGTCTTATCAATACTTTCTTTTATATGTATGTGTGCATGCACATGTTTATGTGTTTTGGTTTGCGCACATGTGTGTGTGCTTGGGTGTTAATGCATGTGCGTGGATTTGCACATTCATGTGCATGTTTGCGTGCAAATTTAATTTGTGTCTGTATAGGTATAGATGTACATGGGTGGGCACAAGAATGTGCCCCAACATCTCAACCCCCCCAACCATCACCACACACACACACACGTACATGCCTGTATTGTACGGACACAGTAATATTGAAATGGACACGACATGCGGATACATAACGAATTTTTAAAAATACACATGACGCGTGAGTCTGATATATTTCGGATACGACATGACTCCACGATAAGAATGTCCGTGCTACGTAGACACACACATACAAAGAAAACAATAAAGCCTATAACATATACATATTTTTTATTTATCCCATGTATGCCATAACAGTTTTCAATTTGCCCTTGAAACATCAAATAAACTCCTTATGCATCCTTAACATTCACATATGCCCTAGAAACTTTCAAACTTCTTCCTATATATCTTAGGATTCTTAACCGTTGCTCAATATTTTTATCAAAACTCTCATATCTTCGATTACATCGTGTTCCCCCTCAGTAAAGCCGCTAGCTTTGTCCCTTTGCGGGCATGCTTGTAAGTGTTTGTGCGCTTGCATATGCATGTTCATTTGCATATCTGGGCGTGCATGTGCGCGACAATGCAGTTCTAAGATGTGCTTTGTTTTCAAGTGGAGTTGGAAGAGCATAGGCGTGAGTTTTCAATCAGATTTAAGATTTGGGTGGAGAGAAGAATTCAAAAGAACGAAAAGAAAAAAAAACATGGCTTGACATGTAGGTTAAACGTACATGTTTTGCTGTACAAGAAAAAAGTCATATCTTCCGACATAATGCATGAAGGCTGAGTGATGTGAAACTGGATAAGGGTGGTGTCAAAAATCAGTGATAAAGTTATCTTACTAGTTTCACTACAAGTTACAACATTCGGTAGGACTAAAATTTGAAGCTAATTATATGACAAGATGAATTTTGACAAAATTATATACTCGCAATGTGGACAATTCCAATCGTCACAAATCATATGTCAATACTCAATTAATCAGGAAAATCCTTTGTGCAATATCAGAATAATAAAATACAAATGCATGCCGAATCACCCACACTCACCATGATCTGCGGACAACAGAGAAATCATGATAATATATTAGAGATAAAAACAAACAGGTTAACTGATAGATATTCTGAATTGCTAAGAATAGAATGTACCTTCCGAGATGCTTCGTTCTCGGATTCCCGTGATATTGACTTTGCTTTAGTGCTCTTCTCTAATCTACTTGAACGTGGAACTGAAATCGTAGTATTTGTGTTGTTGCAGGTCCTTGACTGTTGATAGGATCGCTGGCCACGCACGCAAAAGGAGAGAGGGGCGGTGGATGTCGGGAGCTAGCCTGTGTTCACACAGAAAGAAAGGGAGCGGTGAGGACGACAGAGAGGAGTTCGCTGTTGTTGCTTGCTGAATGTCGATGCATACAAGGAGAGTAAAGGGCGGTGGCGCCCTGCTGTTGTTGCTTGCTAGATGTTGACTCACACAAAGAGGGGGAGAGGGTGTGGGGCCCTGCGGCTGTTGCTTGCTGGATCTTGACGCAAACAAGGAGGGGATAAGGATGCTCACGCAGAGGGAAATATGGAGAGGGCGATGGGTTGTTGTGGGGTTAGATTTACTCTATTGAAAGTAGTTGTAGTGGGTTTGGATTGGGTTTTGTAACTTAAACTTATTTTGCCAGTGGATTGGGCTGCAGGTGTTGTAATTGAATTAAAAATTGGTAAGGTGAGAGATTTGTAATTGGAGATAAAGAGATCATAGATAAGGAATAACTAGGATTTGGCTTCACACATAAATTCTATCTGAAATTGGTTTCACGCTCCAATTTCATAATTAAATTTCAAAGAGAAAATTCAACAATTCATTAATCAAGAGTGCATTAACTATTTATTTCAAGGAAAACCAATTAAATAGGCTTAAAATAACTGGAGTTTTTCACACAACCTATGTGGTACTAAAATACTGAAAAATAAACAAAAGTAAATAATAATAAAAGAATATACAGACTCCAGCTGAAAACATAACCCTAGCTAAATCCAAATAAATGCAGCTCGACACCTCCTGCGCTGATACATGTGATCATATCTCTTTTTCGGACGGACGCTATATCCTCATCATTCTCCCCAAGTAGAAGAGAATTCGACTCCGTCGAGTCATGTGTAAAGAAACTCTCATAGTACTCCAACAGATCTGGATCAATCTGCTGCAACTCACTGCGATCCAGTCATGAATCCTCAACAGGTAACTTTCCTTTCCAGTGTATCAGATACTGTCGAGTTTCACCATCTCTCGTGGAGATAATTTTATCATTTAAGATTTTATCAAAATTCTCTGTTGTATTAGAACTGATATCTAGGAGTGGGGAAAGTGGAGGTCTCTCAAAAAATAGCTCAGGGGTAGGCTCATCAACCAATAGGTTACTGGGGTTAAAATTTAGACCCTTGTATTCTACTATATCCTCAATATTGAAAGTAAGAGTAATTCTAAAATCTTTAAGAAGATCAATAACATAAACATTGTCATTTAGTTTCTTTAAGATTTTGAATTGTCCAACACTACGAGCATGTAATTCTTTTAACAGTCCCCGGAGAAAACCGTTCCGAACGAATATGGATCATCACAAGATCGCTAATATTAAAAGTTTTAAATTCTCCTAACATCAGCTCTTAACTTGTAGTCAAAATTGCTTTATTTAATTTTCACTGATGACTTTGTGTAACTCATGCATATGCTTGACAAAGGATGAAGCAGACTCAGGAGGCTCTATAATGGTCAACCGTAGACTGAGATCAATAGGCTGCCTAAGCCTAAAGCCATATACTATTTCATGTGGACTCTCACCTGTTGTCCTATTAACTGATGAATTATATGCAAACTCGGTAACAGACAATTTTAGATCCTAACTTCTAATATGTTCGCCAATGAGGGTACGCAGTAAATTCCCTAAATTTCTATTCATAATCTCGATTTGGCGGTCAGTCTGGGGGTGAAAAACAGTGAAGAACTTTAATTTTGTGCCTAACATGTGTCAAAGGGTCTTCCAGAAATAACTAGTGAACTTAACATCACTGTGGACACAATGATCTTAGGCAGACCGTGCAATTTAACGACGCCATTGAAAAAGATTTTAGCCACTCTAGAGGCGTCAGAAGTACGGGAGTAAGACAGAAAGTGGGCCATTTTAGAAAAGCGGTCCACGATAACTAGGACTGAATCATGCTTTATAAGGATTTTCGGGATTCCTAGCATGAAGTCCATACTAACATCATGCCATGGGCAATTTGAGACCGGTAGTAGAGTGTACAAACTGGTGTTCTGTTTTTGTAGCTTTGCAAGTTGGCAGGTGTGACACCGTCCAACATGTTTGGCAACATCTCGTTTCAATCATGGCTAATAGAACCGATAATCAATGGCTTCTATGGTCTTCTCATTCACGAAATGTCCATCTAGACCACCAGCATGCAATTCTCACACAAGAAATTCTCTAAGTGAGGCTCTTGAGATACATAACTTTTGGCTTAGAAAGAGATACCCGTCATGTAGGTATAACCATCCACTTCTTGAGTGATCCATCTATCAATATGGCGTATATATCGCAAAAATTAGAACACGACTCGTATTCTGCTTATATCTTCTCAAAGTCATTTACCACCATGGACTTCTTGGTCAAGATGAAAATACGACGACTGAGGACATCAGCGGCTTTATTTTCTACTCTCGCTTTGTGGCGTAAAGTGAACGTGTAGTCTTGGAGGAACTCAATCCATCGCTTATGTCGCGCGTTCAGCTTCTTTTGAGAGTAGATATACTTTAGGGCCTCGTGATCAGAGAAGAGAACAAACTCATATGACAAAAGGTAATGTCGCCAATGACGAAGCGTTTGAATCACCGCATAGAATTCCTTATCATAAGTGGAGTATCGTTGTCGGGTATCATTCAGTTTCTCATTGAAGTAAGCAACTAGATGACCTTCTTGAGCGAGAACTCTATATATTCTAAATCCTGATGCGTCACACGTTACTTCAAATACTTTAAAAAAATCAGGGAGACGCATAACAGGAACGCTGACCATTCTCTTCTTGATCTCAACAAATGCTTTCGTGGCAGCATGAGACCAGTTGAATTCTCCTTCTTCAAATAGTCGGTGATTGGAGCAATGACAGTACTAAATCCTTTAATGAACCGACGATAGAAGGTAGCGAGCCCGTGAAAACTTCTCACATCACGATTCGTCTTAAGCTCAGTCCATTCATCAATGGCTCTGATCTTCTTAGGATCCGCAGAAACTCCATTAGCCGAGACTACAAATCTGAGAAATTGAACTTGTGTAAAGAGAAAGGTGCACTTCTTAGGATTTACGTACAACTCTTGCTTTCTCAATACAGAACAAACTTGACGTAGATGGTCGAGGTGTTGCTCACGAGATTGACTGTAGATGAGAATATCGTGAAAGTACACTACCAAAAATTTACCCATAAAAGGTCGTAGTACTTGTGTCATCACTCTCATGAAAGTACTCGAGGCATTGGTCAATCCAAAAAGCCTGATCATCCACTCATATAACCCATCTTTCGTTTTGAAGGCGGATTTTCATTCATCTCCGGGACGGATACGAATTTGGTGATAACAATTTTTGAGATCAATTTGAATAAATAGTGGCATCAGACATCATATTCAATATATCATCCGTCTACGAATGGAAAAACGGTATTTAACTATTATCTTGTTGATGACACAGCTATCCACGCACGTACGCCAAGATCTATCTCTTTTTAGCGTTAGGAGGGCCGGCATTGCGCAAGGACTGATACTCTTTTGGATGACTCCCTTTCTCATTAATTCGTCAACTTGTCTCTTGAGTTCAACATGCTCGGTGGGGTTCATCCTATAGTGGGGCAAGCTGGGAAGACTAGCTCCTGAGACTATATCAATAGCGCGTTGTATGTCATGCATCGGTGGAAGCTTGTTCGGGAGATCTTCAGGAAACACATCAGCGAACTCTGCAATCACTGGGGTGACTTCGGGAGGGATCGCGGTATTGAATTCTTAGTAATTTTCTTGGTTGCAAGGGTCATAAAAGGAGCTTCTTTCTTGACATCTTGATCGAAAACCTTTGCAGTAATCAAGCTGATACTGTTAGTTTTCTTCATTATAGTAGGCTTTAGTTCAGATGGTTCAGCCTTGGCTCACGAGGTAATAACTTGATTTTCTTTCCTTCATGTTCGAATTGACACATGTTACCGATCGTAGATGGTAACATCCTTGTCGTATAGTCATGGTCTTCCAAGGATAACATGACTCACATCCATAGATACATCACACCAGATTTTGTCCTTGTAGAGACCGAGTCAATTGGAACAAGGCATCTCTGCTTGACTTCCAAAGCTGAAGAGTTAATCCATGTTACTCTATAGGGATGTGAATGGGGTACATCCTTCAAGCCAATATTGGCAATTACTGTAGACGACATAGTATTAATACAACTTTCATTGTCTATAGTTATCTTGCAGATCCTACCACTAATTTTCATAATGATGTGGAATATGGTGGTTCGTCTCTAGTCATCTTTCTCCTTGGGTTGAAATAAGTCACACCTGACGACAGATAAATGAATCGATGTCATTGGTTGAATGTAGTTAAAATCAATGCTATCACATGTGGAATCATCGTCCATATCAGACTCTTCTTCTTCCCGAAAAATAAATTCCTCTGATTCTGATTCTGATACTACTTCAGGTTTCCCATTGATTAAGGCAATTTTGATCGGAGTTGGGCAATTGGCAGCTACATGTCCATATCCCTGGCACTTGTAACATTTGATTATGGGAGTCAATTTGGAGAACTCCTTGTCAACACCATTGCATTTGTTCTCAATATTCTTGCCTCTAGCATCCGCTATGTGGGTAGAAGTCTGGCATTGGAAACGGTTGGGGTACTGACCTGAAGGAGATCTGATTGTTTGTGTGAATCTTAGAGATGGAGTTAGACTTGGCCACATATAAATCTTGAACCAATGCATAGGCCTTCTCAAGCACGGTGACTTCACGCGCCCAAAATTCGGTTCGCAAGTCGTCCCTAAGTTCGGCTCTAAGTCTAGACAGGATTTGAGTTTGCCATTCAGTGTTAATGGCGTTGCATCTGATAAGAAACTCATCAAACTTCTCCACATACTCTTGTGCTGATTTGTTGTCCTGAGTGTATCTGTATTTAATGAGATGGGCACTGAACGATGGCCGCACATACTTTTCTTTTAGTTCATCTCTCATTCTTCGCCAGGTATCTATCGGTTCTTGATCACGAGCAGCATACATGTTCACCAAGTTAGTCCAATACTAGCTAGATGACCGGTTAATTTCATTACTGCAAACTTAACTTTTCTAGGCTCAGTAAGATCGTACCACTTGAGTACTTGTCAAGTTGTTGAGTCCAATCAAGAAAAGGCTGTGGATCATGACGTCCATTGAATGTTGGGACATCGATCTTGATACTTTTTAAAAGTTGACTATCAGGGTCTCGCTCACCGCGTCCTTAGTATGATACAATCCGATTACGTTCTCTTTCATGTTCATTGCGGTTCTCGAGACGAGTTTCAACTCTACCTAACATATCTCTAGTCTGAGCTACAGTTTGGGTCAAGTTGGCTAATTGGGCTTGTATGACAGTGATTGCATCGGCGAGTTATTGGAATCTATAATTGTACTGTCGGGCTCACTAGACTCTCCTGGCAAATAGGGGTGTCCATTACGGATGGGTATGCACTAATAAGATCTAAATGAATGCAAGTAGAACCTAGATGCAATTTTTTAATTAAATTTATGAAAAAAATGAGATTCCTAACTATATGCTAATGTCAATTTTCCTATCTAAATCATGCTCTGATACCAAATGATGTGAAACTAGATGCGGGTGATATCAAAAATTAGTAACAAAGTTAACTTACTAGTTTCACTACAGGTTACAACTTTAATAGGACTAAAATTTGAAGCTAATTATATGACAAGATGAATTTTGACAAAATTATATACTCACAATGTGGACAATTCCAATCGTCATAAATCATACGTCAACACTCAGTTAATCAGGAAAATCCTACGTGCAATATCAGAATAATAAAATATAAAGGCATGCAGAATCACACACACTCACCATGATTTGTGGACAATAGAGAAATCATAATAATATACTAGAAATAAAAATAAGCAGTTTAACTGATAGATATTCTGAATTGATAAAAATAAAATGTACCTATCGAGATGCTTCGTTCCCAGATTCCCGTGATATTGACTTTGCTTTAGTGCTCTTCTCTAATCTACTTGAACGTGGAACTGAAATCATAGTATTTGTGTTGTTGCAGGTCCTTGATTGTTGGTGGGATCGCTAGCCACGCACGCAGAATGAGAGAGGGGCGGTGGATGCCGGGAGCTAGCCTGTGTTCACGAAGAAAGAAAGAGAGCCATAGGGAGGCAGGGGGAGTTCGCTGTTGTTGCTTGCTGGATGTTGGCGCATACAAGGAGGGGAAAAGGCGGTGGGGCCCTGCTGCTGTTGGCACAATTAGAGGAGAGGAGATCTCTTGTGTTGCTGTTGCTTGCTGGATGTTGACGCACACAAAGAGGGGGAGAGGGCGTGGGGCCCTGCGGCTGTTGCTTGCTGGATCTTGACGCACACAAGAAGGGGAAGGGATGCTCACGCAGAGGGCAATAGGAAGAGGACGGTGGGTTGTTATGGGGTTGGATTTACTTTGTTGGAAGTAGTTATAGTGGGTTTGAATTGGGTTTTGTAACTTAAATTATTTTGTAAGTGGATTGGGCTGCAGGTGTTGTAATTGAATTGAAAATTGGTAATGTGAGGGATTTGTAATTAGAGATAAAGAGATCATGGATAAGGGATAAGAAAGATTTGGTTTCACACATAAATCCTATTTGAAATGGGATTCACACTGTAATTTCATAATTAAAATTTCAAAGATAAAAATCTAACAATTCATTAATCAAGAGTGCATTGACTATTTATTTCAAGTAAAGTTAATTAAATAGGTTTACAATAACTGAAGTTTTCTCATACAACTGATGTGATATTAAAATACTGAAAAATAAACAAGAGTAAATAATACTAAAAGAAAGTACATAATTCAGTTGAAAACATAACCCTGGCTAAATCCAAATAGATGCAGCTCGACGCTACCTACGCTGATACACGTGATCGTATCTCCTCTTCGGACGCGCCGATGCCATGTCCGCATCACTGAGTCACGTGTAGGCAAGGGCAATACTTTGCTTCTATGAAAGTTAATTAAATAAAGTGGGGCACATGAATCTTATATTTACATTCTCACGATGTGATGGATTCTTCAATTATTAAACAGTTGATATCTCAGCCTATAAGCATCTTTATAATCTAGGGTTTGGAGAGAAGAGTTCGTTAGAGACAAAATGGTGACTAAGAAGAAGATAAGTTGAGTGAAAAAGATTCAGCTGAGAGAGCCAATGAAATCTTTTTGAAAAGAGGCAAAGAAAGATACTTAGCATCAAAGGGTGAAGATTTATCATCAAGAAGAGAGTGTTCTTTTGTTATTGTATGGATTAGTTAGTGAGTGAGATGTAAACTAGCATCATAGGAAAGAGAGTTGAAGGTGTGTTTGTTCGCTTGTACACCAAACCACGGCTATATCCCTGTATCTTGTGTTTCTTCTTTGATACCTTTGTAATTTTGTATGGGTTTAAGGGACATGGTTTTAAATCTCGAAACCCCTGGCTATGGTTTTAATATGTGTGTGCAACCAGTTTGCGGGGTTGTGTGGTGCAGTTGTGTGCGCACTGTTAGATTCAATAGGTAACTGTTGAAAAAACTTTATTGATTAACTAATTACCTGTTATATCTCTATGTAAAATGCATGTGGTGATTGGATGTGCATGTGGGTATATCCATGCATGTCTGTCCGTGTGGTGGATGAGCAGTCAAATTGTGTAGGACCTTGACATTTGTTTGTTCAATCATGTAACCATGTAATATAAACTACATTTTGGTTTAGTAGTTAGATAAGTCTTGTATGAAATCAAAAGTCATCGAATCTTTGGAGGTCACAATGAACAAATTATACACAGATATTTTAGGACAAAGAGATTACGAGGAGCAGTGTTGAGGACATGGTTCATTCTTGAAATAGTGTACATGTTTTCAGTGACAAGTACTAAGAAATTTTCTACACAACTGGTTCACATCCCTTGTATATTTACATATATTGATGATTATTGGCGATAGGAGCATAGAAATTTTAAATGCTCAAAGATGATTCAATCCCAACAACACGATGATTATATAATCCACAAGATAGTTAATGAAAGCGAAAAATAATAACCTTTAATTTCTAAAGTTGTAGTGAATCTCCCAAGTCAAAAACCCAATTTTCCCTCCAATTTCAACGACTTTTGGAGGAGAAAAACCTACAAACTCTATATTTATATTCACTAATTGGGAGTTGTAGTCAGACTTAAAATTTCAGTAATAGATACATCATTAATCAGAATCTCTCGCTACTAGAAATTCTACATATAACTAAATTTACATCCAATAATAATTAGGTAAGTTGCTAATTAATGACGAAATTAACTAAAAAGCAAGCCATTACACCTGTCAATGGATCTTCAAAAATTATGACAAGTGTTAAGGATATGACTAAAGGTATTTGTTGCACCTTGATTCAGCTAAGATTTTCTTTACCATCAATTATCATGATATCTTTGTTTATACTTTAGACTATACAGAATCCCAGTATACCATTTGAGAAACTAAAACAAAGTTTATTTCAGGTATGTGAAGAGTCTAAGTGAAAAACAATTGCTAAGTAAAGAATTTGAACAAGGAAATTCGATAAATGCATGTGATCCTGAAGCGACGACTCCAAATGGGGCTCCTATAGTTCCTTGCGGTCTCATTGCTTGGAGCTTGTTTAATGACACCTACAAATTTTTAATTAATAGTAACAGTTTAGAGATCAACAAAAATAATATAGCTTGGGAGAGTGACAAGAAGCACAAATTTAGCAGTGATGTTTATCCCAAAAATTTTCAAAGTGGAGGCCTGATTGGAGGTGCCACACTTAATGCCTCAATTTCTGTAAGTACCACAGTAATGTGTTGATTAATTGATTCCTGTTAGTTTAAGTTTATAATTTCATTGGGTTTGTGTTATCATCTAGTTGTCATTTTCTTATTACTTATCATTACATACTATGTTCCAGTTAAATGAGCAAGAAGATCTCTTGGCTTGGATGCGAACAGCTGCCTTACCAACATTCAGAAAACTTTATGGAAGGATTGAAGTCGACCTTGAAGAAAATGACAATATAACAGTTGTAATACAGAATCATTACAATACATACAGTTTTGAGGGAAAGAAAACATTGGTCCTTTCAACCACAACTTGGATAGGTGGAAAGAATGAATTCATTGGAGTAGCATATCTTTGTGTTGGTGGACTGTGTCTATTCCTGGCAATGTCATTCTTAGTGTTGTATGTGTTAAAGCCCAGGTAATCTTCTCATGTGTTTCCATGTTTATTGATTATGGCTTTTAATTGATTTCGGATGTTGATTTTGATAGAAAATATAGAAAGCTCAAAATAATTTTAACATAAGAAGATCTAACCTTATAAAAGTTGTCATGTTCTATTGGAGATGACACAACTTTATTTTTGCTTTTTTAAGAGAAATATGATAAACTATAATTAGTTGATCGTTGAGTTTGGTTTGGTAGAGGTGAAAACATTTATAAATTACCATGAACTCAACTGGTTTATTCCTTTCCCTAATTCATTGTTAATATATGAAAACAATTGTAAAGTTGCTTATTTAAGATCACTACACGCTACCATGTTCTTCTAGTTGTGCCTACTACGAAAACATTTAGTTTAAACTTAAAAAGTATATATAGTGGTAGAAAATTGTGTTATTTAAGCCACATATTCAAAACATAGTGTTTAACCATTTTGTGAAAAGATTGAAACTATTACTATTTTTATTTATGGAAACCTAATTATAATCGATGTAAAATGCTTCTATCTAACATGTCTATCATATACAAGATGTGGTATATATGAAGGGTACAAAACAAATCTTGATTTATTTTATCTGGTTTTTTTCATTGATGTAAGTTATAGAAATGAAGAATATCGGAAACTCCCAATTGAATGGGTGTAAAATAGAGAGCACTCTTTTTAGGTCGTCTTGAAAAATATACACTTTTTTTAAGCCAAATATTTATTAATAGATGAAAGATTAAATTTGAGAAATTAAAGTGTGCTATATGATTAGTTCGGGCTTCTATGTTGGAATAACACAATACAATGATGTTAACCATCTTTAGCTTTTTATCTCTCTGAAAATTTAACTAATTGAGGTTTTAACTTGGAATGACTTGTTTCAGGACCCTAGGAGATCCATCATATTTGTCGTGGAACGCAGATAATACGGATCATTTCAACTAAGATGGTTATTTTTTTCATCTATTAGGCTCCAAACCCTGTGAAGACTAGTCTTATCTATGATTCTATTAAGAGAATGCTCTTCATATGCAAAGAGATCTGAATTAGGTTCATTCACTCTCTCATTTTCCTCCACTCTGTAATATGTTATTTCAACACATGTAAATGTAAGATAGTGCTACCAGTTTTTTCAGAGAGAATATTGCTGCCATTTTTGTTTCTAAAAGCATGTTGCCGTAGTTTTCATCTTGATACTTCATCTCTCTACATTCTAATAACTTCAAGCTGTTCTAGAAGTAGAAAGTGCCAAAAAATGTGGATAACTCACTTGGTATTTGATTTCCAATTTGCCTTTTTGCATCCATGTGCTTGTTTACACTGGAATTTCATTCCCTATAGTATACTCATGTGTAAATATCCATAGTTTGAACATAGATAAATATCTGATATGGATATGGATATGGCAGTGGTAAAAATATTCGAGATATCCAAACACATGTTCGAATATGCCGAATATGTCCGAAAGCACATATATTTCAAGTTTATTAAGTATTGCATGATGTAATATCATGGTATAGAAAAAGATAAGCTTGTCTCATCTTATATCTTGACATTTCCACATAAAAGAATAGTACTGAACTTAAGGGTATTATACACCTCATTTTTCTCTCTGAGTTTTTTAGTCATATTCTTCAATGTCTGACTCATATTCAAGTACTATTCAAATCCGATCTGAACCCTAATTCGTATATAACTAATATAGTTATTAAGTAAGAAAATCATATCTAGATCCCTATTTGTTAAAAGAGCATGAGAATGAAAATGATAGTACATGTATCTGTCCTATATCTGATTTGAATTGAGATTATTATCCCTGCTCTACCAAACTATATGTGCCTACTAAACTCTAATCCCCAATACAAATTGCCACAAACCCTAAATTTCTTTAAAAAGTTAAATACAAAAGAGAGAATAGAGAGAAACTCACAACAAGAAAAAGACTAGAGACAATAAAAAATAGAAATTATGTCAGCAATTCTTTTCTCTCATTTTCTATGTCCCGAACTGATTAGATTCAAATTGACGCATGCAGTTGTGTGTGATTCTTCTTTCTGTCACAGTAACCCAAATCCCATACCATTTAAAACTTACCAAATAGGTTGCTTTTCTAACATAAATGCAAGTCAATTTGGGTTTATAAATTGAGGCACAGCACAATAAATCTTAATCTTGTGTACAATTTAACATGCAAAACTTCTCACTTAACGCATCTCCAAATATTTCCCAATTGGCATCTCAAATAAAAAAAATTAAACAAATTCATAATCAACTTGAACACTCAATGATCTCTAAAAGGATAAGAATAGGAGCAGAAATCCAAACTAGAACACAATCACACAACAATGTTGATGTCCCTACCCATTTGCGCTAATGTGGAACTAGAATAATATATAACTAAACATCTAAGGTAGACTCTACACTTAATGATGTGCACTAATCACTGGATTTTATGAGTATATTTGCAACTGTTCATTCCTCCTTAAGGTGAGGATTGTGGTCTATTTAGTTTTTACTATGGATTTTTAGGAAGAAAAAGATTTCCATGTATCCTATAGGTGTGTGCTTTGCTCTGACTTTGATGAATCTACTTATTGTTAATTTATTGCATGTCCTGGCTTTACCATGTTTTGGGAATTCTGTGTAACCCTAACAGTCATCTTTACTGTTAATAACCACAACCCTTTGATGGAATTCTAATTTGATTGTTAATCACGTTCATATCACGTTCAAACCAAATCTATCCATCCATTTACAAACTACTAACAAATCTTGAAATCTAATCATCCATCTTTATCCTCATCTCAAAAAGAAATTTTAAAATGAAAATAAATATTTATCAGATAGAGGAGAATCAAGAATTCAATATATGTATCACTCTTTATGATTACATATCTAAAGTTTATTCACTGTCATTAATATTTCTGCAAATGTCAAGAGGTTGTTTGTGGATTGGATTGATGAATTAATTGTCAATCAATACCTGCAAAGCACAGAGAACAGTGTTAGGGAAACGGGGGCTTGGGCTTAGTTGAAACTCCTCCGATGCCTAAATTAGACTCGAACAGTGTTAGGGAAGCGGGGGCTTGGGCCTAGTTGAAACTCCTCCGATGCCTAAATTAGACTCACAGTTGATGACAGTAGTAGTGATAGATCTAGGGTTTGCAGAGCATATCTTTTTTGAGAGATCTTAGGCTATTTATAAGGGATTTGGGGTAGTTTTACTTCTTGATCAAGTTACCACAACTGTCATTTCTTGAGGAGGTAGACTTCTTGGGCAACAAGAAGTGGTTCATATGGAAATAGGACTCTTTAAGGTAGAGTGGGCTTGCTGGCGCCAGGCTTGACCTAGGACCTGACGTTGTTGGGCCCAAGGTAGTTGGGCCCGAGGTAATTGGGCCTGTTGTGTTGAGTCAAAGGCTTTCTACTGGGCTGAGGCCTATTGAGAGAGCATCATGTGCGTTACGTGTCCCCAAGACCAGGGTTCTGAGTCGTGGAACCTAGGTCTGACAGTCGAACATGCGACAATCTGATCACTTGGATCGAGTCACATTGGATGGTCGAGGTTGTTCTCCCTTCGAGCTCAAAGCTCATCTTCATCGTGGTCTTCATGTTTTTAGCATAAGGTACTTTTTCTTTGGACCTTCGAGCGTATAGAGCGAGGTTTTGTTTATTACAGTCGTAGCACAGTTGATGCCCCCCGAGTATGAGCTCGGGTGTTTCCCTTGAGCTCAAGGCTCCTCGTTGTCATGACCCTCAGATCTTTAGCCCGAGGTTCTTTTCTGTAGTCCTTTGAGCATTTAGCTCGAGGTTCTTTTTCGCTTGAGCCAATTATGCCTCTGAGTTTGAGCTCGAGGTGTTTCCTTTAAGCTCAAAGCTCTTCATTGTCTCGACTTTCGGGCTTTTAGCCTGCAGTTCTTCTTTGTTTGAACCCGTAGCTAAGTCGATGCCCCAAGCTTGATCCCGAGGTATTTCCTTCAGGCTCAAGGCTCTTCTTTATCATGAACTTAGGTCAATTATTCCAAGATTCCTTCTTATTTGAGCCGTAGCTCAATCCTTTTGACCCTGAGCTTTTTAGCACGAGATGACCTTCATGTTTCAGCACCTGAGGTTCATTTTACCGCCAAGTTTTGTAGCTCGAGGTGACCTTTAGGTTTCGCCACCCGAGATTCGTTTTACCACCGAGGTTTATAGCTTGAGGTGACCTTTAGGTTTTGCCACGGAGGTTCGTTTTACCGCCAAGCTTTGTAGCCCGAGGTGACCTTCAGGTTTCAGTACCCGAGGTTCGTTTAATTTTAGTCCGGTATGTCTCGACTGGGAGATTGTAAGATATTTCCTGATTCGATTCATACCCTATTTCCTATCCCATATCATAACACACGTGCAATTTATGTTAGTCAACATATTAAGTGTGTCTAATAGGTGCACTAAGTTGTAAAGGTCGGTAGGACCTGGTACTATTCTCTAATTAGGGTTAGGGGTATTATGAGAAGGCCACTAATCAAATGATTATATATATAGAGGAAGTCCCTCTCTGCAGTCACACATTATTCTCCACCCATAGGAGGCTAGGTTTAGTAGAGAGAAGGCTCTCCATCTCGTTCCCTACAGCGAAGATTAAGATCTGAGTATAATTTATCGTCTTTACAAAAAGGTATGTTATCTAACGCTCCTTTATTAAGATTCAACATACATGTCATTTAGATTTACACATAAATGTAATTGATCCTCTTCCATGATAGATTAATTTAACATTCAGTACCCGAGGTTCGTTTAATTTTTTGGTCGATGCCCCCGAGCTTGGGCCCAAGGTGTTTCCTTAAGATTTCAGTCGAAGCTTCCGAGTTTTTAACATGGGTTATTTTTTTTGCCCCTTTGAGCCGTAGTTCAATCTAGTCCCTCGAGCGTTTAGCTCGTGCTTTTTGTCTTCAGTCGATTCCTTCAAGATTTTAGCTCGGAGTTTTTCCTTTGAGCCAGTAGATTCCCTCGAGCGTTTAGCTCGGGGTTTTTCCCTTTGAGATTTCAATCGATGCCTCCGAGCTTTTAGCTTTGGGTTTTTTCCTTTGAACCGTTGCTCAGTCGATTCCCTCGAGCGTTTAGCTCATGCTTTTTGTCTTTGAGCCGTAGCTCAGTCGATTCCTCCGAGCTTTTAGCTCAGGGTTGGACCTTGGAGCCAGAGCTCGAGCTTCTTGCTTGGTAGTGCATGATGGTGGTTGAAATCACAAGGAGACTGCATTTTTCAACTTGTTGAACATGGACACATCACAGTGGTATTTCAACAAATAAAATGAAAGTGTAAACTGAAGATTCACATATAGTGTCAATCTCTATGTAATTCATTAATAAGGAGCAAGATTTATATCACATGACTCATACCAGTGGTATGCATGATGATGAGTTGATCTCATACAATTTTGCTGCAATCGCATGGCAATCATATCAATCTAACTCAGATAAGCCGGAGATCGGACTTATATGTGTAATAATGATAACATGCGTATCATTTAATCAATTAATGAGTCCAATCGCGAGCCTTAGTTAAAGTGTCGAGCCAAGGTGCATGGATGATACTTCAGTAAGCATAATGTATTTAAAGTCAAGAGAAATGTATGATTAAACTTATCTCTTAGGGGGTAAGATCAAACTCGTGTTCTCTCCGAAGTCGCTTGTGCATCCACAATAACGATGTTCTGCTCGTGGCTTGACGCCTTGCGCGTTGTCCGTGTCCCACGACGATGTTACCTGATCTCGTTCTCGCTGTATGCGCGGCCCGTGTGAGCCCGAGCCTTTGATGTGCTCTGCTGTTGTTGTCTCTTTTATACTGGGTGCCATGCAAACATGCAGAGTGTTCGAGAGCTCGATCTCAAGCCTTTGATATAGCTCGAGTCATTTATTGAGCCGGAGCTCGGGATTTTGCCTCGAGCCGCAGCTCTTCTCGTTCGTCGAGCTAGAGATCGGGGTTTTACCTCGAGCCGGAACTTCGAGAATCTACGCCAAACTTATGTGAACTTGAACTAGCTACAGTTAGCAATATAGTTGTCAATAATTATTCATAAAAGAAAGCAACATTATTTTGACAGTGTTGAATGTGGTTGCATGCAAGTACTCACTATACTTCCTCTCTCGGGAATTTTACCAAATGCTTGGAGAGCATGCATCCACTAGTAAGGGGTTTGAATGGCCTCTCAAATGCAAACATTACGTAGATTCAGATTATCCATCTCCTTTAGATTATCGCCCTGAAGGTAGGTGGGGCTTCGCGGCCCTGCAATTCAATCATGTGCTCGTCCCTTGCGCGAGCTTCGGCTATCGACGCGCTCTGTTGTTGCCACCTTCGTCGTGTGCCTCTTGAGGCTTGCGAGCTGCGGCCTCTTTCCAACGCGACACGATGTGCTGCGGACTCAATTTTTGATTGGCCACTTCCTCCTCTTGATTTGGCTGCCACTCTAATGTGGATGATCGTCGTTGCCACGCTTGTTGCACACCACGTCTCCGAGCTCGCGTTGTTGGGTATTCCGATGTCGTCGTGCACTGCATACGATGTTGTGGCTCCGATCATAGATCATGGCTTATATGCGTCAACGAGATCTCTTCGTTCGGTCGAAGCGGTATGCTGCACGCGCGCATCGTGCCTCCGCTCTCCACGCCACAACTTGTGTTCGAGGCTGCCGGTCTTCAATGAGGGAAGCCCTGTCTTTGAACTGCGCGGATAGTTGCTCGTTAGTCTCACTCCTTTGATGGACTGCCTTTGATAAGCTCTTATGTGATGATCGGCCATGTATTTTGAAATCAGTACATATTTTGAAGACAAGCAGATGCTTAATAATATCATAAAATAAAATCTAATCAAGCCTTCTATTTATCGTCATGGATGTTCCGTGTAGTGTGCATGGCGCACGCCGTCTGGCATTGCTCTAGGGCATTGCAGTAGCCTCGGGTGGATGTCTCATCCTTCTCGTAGACCATGCCAATGTTTCTGCAGATACCTAGAGGTTGTTCCTGAATTGGATTGACAGGTTGACTGTCGATTGATACGTGCAAAGTTCAGAAACCTCTCTGATGTATAAGTCAGACATGTAGTTACAATAGTAGTATGGTGATAAATCTTGGATTTGCATAGAGTATATTTTTTGTGAAATTTTAGGCTGTTTATAAGGGCGTTTAATGTTGTTTTACCCTTTGATCAAGTTATCACAGCTGTCATTCCTCGAAATGCTGGACTTATTGTGCAACAAAAACTCCAAAGGGATCCTATGGAAATAAGACTCTTTAAGACGGATTAGGCGTATTGATGCTAGGCTCGACCTAGGGCCCGAGGTAGTTGGGCCTACTACATTTAGTCAAAGGCTTTTTATTTATCTGAGGCTCATCCGAGGGTGCGTCATGTGCACATGTTGGGCATAGCCGACACAATTAATATCTCTCTCTCATCCTATTTCACAAAGAAAGTTAAATAAAAAAATTATAATACTCAAAAATCTAGCCATAGTGACCGATAACATTTACATTCATAAGAAAAGTTGAAATAAAAAAAAAAATAACATTTATTAGAGATCTCTATTTGAAAATTTTTGAAATGAGAGAGAGAATATGATATTTATCCAAAAAACAAGATGAAAGTTTTCCTTTTTTTATTCCATTCAAGATTAGAATTCTTTAAAATTAGAGTAAAGACCTATAAAGATAAAAAAAAAAAGAAATTAATAAATTTTATTTTACATGATTAAATGTGCGTAACATTCTCCAAAATCTAATCACGAAGAATGAAAAGAGTGAAGAAACAATTCAGATTAAAATAGTATTTACATATGATCGCTTTAATCTGGACATCTCATTGGCGTGGAGAACGCAGACGGTGTCATGACAAAAGCAAAGTGTGAAACAATTTTTGTGTCACTTCACATCTAACTGATTATTTGTGAGCTCATATAGAGTTTACATAGCAATCAGGTGATCTTTGACACGGGGGCTTCTTCCTTCTTGGCCTTTGATATAGGTTTTTGGGGATCATGTTCTTAGGTCTTGGTTTCTGTTTTTATTTATTTATTGTTTGAGTTCTAATTGACTTGATGTACAGAGCATTAGTCTTTCTCATTTTCTCCATGAGAAAGTGGAACTAGGTTGCATTTGAATGTCCATAAAAACAGAAATATATGTAAATTTGGTTTGATTCTGGCAAAAGACTGATCTGTTGTAGTTCTTTGATGAGTGTTTGGACGGGAGAATTGCAAAATTCTCCTAAAACTACAATATTGAAAACATTTAGTTTGAATATAAATTTCAAATTTTCTGTCTGTTTTTTTTTTTCCTTTTAAACCAAAACACCTTATATATTTAATTTTTCTTTTTCTGGAAAAAGTACTCTTGCTTAAATTTCTCTATACACTTTCTCATTGCCAGTCACAATTCCAGCTCGGATTTATAAACCATCAAACTATCCACAAGCAAAATAGAAGCAACCACAACTTACCAATGAAATTGTGTCCATGTCCTGATATTAATGGCAACAATGCATGTAAAAACTGTTACTAAGCCAGCATAACAATCACAAAATAAAATTCTAGTAAGTTTTTGTAATTAAAACTCTCAAATTTACAAAACAATATCAGAAAAACTAAACCATCAGGTACAATGTAAAGGACTGTTACTATACTTAAGAGTCTGTTTAGTTGTCGTAATTGGTCGTAATTCGTAAGTCGTAATTGGTAAAATCTTTTACAGTTATAAATGAGTTACATGCATGTAAGTTTTACGGTGTTTGGTTGGTAATATAAAGTTATAAGTGGGAAAGTGTATTGTATTTTATGGTGTTTGGTTGTCGTAATGTGTAAGTCGTAAGTGAAAACGTCGACTACAAAATTACTATTTAGTGATTTATAAATTTTCAATATTGTAAATAAATATTAAAAATGTTAAATATTAAAAAATTTAATATTAACATAAAAAAAATAATACAAATTTGCATGACCACAAATTAACTGTAACTGAGCTGTAAGTAGTGATAATTGGGTTGCAAGTGAGTGGTAATTGAGTTGCGTAAGTCTTTTACGAATTACGGTCCAAACAAACATCCTAATTGTAATTGGATTGTACGCCATTTTCGAATTACGGACTTTTACGCTTTTTACGACGAAACAAACAACCTTTTAGAAAGGAACATCAACAAAAAATGTAGTTGTTCTCAGCATGCAACAAGAAGTGAACTACAACATGCAACAAAGACAAATGGGATCAATAACCCTAGGCAACTATAGCAATCCAGGAGGGAAAACTACCCCTCTCTCGTCCTGGATCCATCAGCCTAAAAAGCTGCTGCCTCACTAATCCAATAAGTAATACGAATCAGTGTCCCAACTACCGCAGTGAGAGTTAAACACATCCTAAATCAATTAATGATGTTACTGGAGTCTAGTGAAGACTACTACTGAGTACCAACAATCTAATAAGCATCACTGGAAGTTCCTCTATCTTCTAATCGTAACTTCTCCTTCAGGCTTCACTCGAAATAGCGGCTAAAATTTAAAAAAATATATCATGAACTTTTCATTGTTGTTCAAGAAAATGTACAAACTTTTAAAAATGTAAAAAAATATCACAAATTGTCGCTCAATTTTTCAAGAAAATATCATCCGTTAGCTCCCATTAAGATGACTTGCACGTGCTAGTCACATGGCTCTTTAATGTCCAGAATATCCTTTGTCTCCTTCCACCCCCTCGTTTCTTTCTTTAATTCCCTCCTCTCCCGATCCAATAAAATCAAATCAAGGTTTTTGTTTTCCGTCCCTTAAGGTCTCTAGCCTCAAGATCCTTTGCAAGGGTCAAGCTCGTCTTCTTAGGCGTCAAGGTCCCGCGGCATCGAGAAAGTCTTGAGATGAGGTCCGTGCGGAGAGAAGCTTGGGATGGTGATTGCACCTCTGCCGTCTCGGTTGCGGGTCGTCATCTTCGATCGCGTCGACAACAACGAGAGCGGGGAAGAAAGACAAGAACAGTTGGGGCTAATATATCGAGTGTTGATTTTTCTTTATTTTAGTTTGAAATTGGAATGTGAAAATGCAGAGGGCAAATTAATTTATTCAATTATGTTATCATGGTTTAATGATCTTCTTTTTTGATCACTTTGCCTGTGTTCTGTAAATTTTTAATGTAGCTTAGAGTTGGATATGTTGTTTGATTTCTCTCTTTATGAATCAAAGAGTAGCAAAATTAGCGCAAAAGATCAATTTGACAGTGAATAGTTTTGGCTAGTGAGGAGAATTTTTTCATAAAAATTGTGGTGATTGATGTTGTTGACGAAAGCCATATGTTGCACTAAGGAGAATTTATCTCGGCATCAAACAATTTTAGCCGAAAAATAAATGAATTGAGTCATCTTGATTTCGGGTCATCAACTTCGATCGCGTCGACAACAATGAGAACTGAAAAGAAAGACAAAAAGAGAGCATCTAAGGCTAATTTTTTGGGATGACAAAAAAAATAAGGCAGAGAAAAGAGTTTGATAAAATAGACGAGTTTTAACAACTAATGTTTTGGGATAGGTGAAAAATTCGATGTGAGATCTACTGAGATAAGCTGGTCTTTTTATGACTTTTTGTTAGTAGAGTTTTTTTTTGAAAGTAAAAAAGTTATAGTATTTTTTATAATTTTAAAAGTTCATGATATTAATTTTTTCAAAAATTGTATAAATTTACACACAAGAGGCTTTGACTTTCCTCATTTTGGCCCATTCAAAAACGCGGGATCTGCGACCCAGAGTTGGGAGCCACAAAAAGTCGGGCGGCCAGAAACCATTGCACGCGGGTTCCTTCGCGGCGAAGTATGAACGGAAATATCAATTGAATCCGCTACGTATCTCAATGAGCAAACACGAAATTTACCCAATTGTTCGCCATAATTTTACTCGTAAGCCACGTGTAAGAACGACAATGGCACAACGGTGCTGTATTACGCGGGCACCAAAGCATAACATTCCGACCGTCAGCGGTCTTTCGACATAATTACCATTCATCCCTCGTGTCCGCCCGAGAACCCAAAGCCCAACCGTCATCTCTCCCTCCCAAAGCCGCTGCGCTCTCTGTCCCCGAACGAAACCCTAACCTAATTCCGATTTCGCCGGCGATCTTTCACGATGTGGAACCGACCTTCGTACGGAAAGGGCGGTGACGTGGAATCGGGCGCGGAGCCACTGTACCCGATGATGCTCGAGGCGCCGGAGCTCCGATGGGCGTTCATCCGAAAGATCTACTCGATCCTCACCGTCCAGTTGCTGATGACCGCCGCCGTGGCGTCCGTCGTCGTCACCGTCCGCCCGATCTCTCTCTTCTTCGTCTCCACCGGCGTAGGATTCGGGCTCTACATCTTCATCATCCTTCTCCCGCTAATCCGTACGAATCTATTTTCATTTCTTGATTTATTTTTTTGGACTTTTTTTTGGGATTTTTGTGGTTTTGATGTGGTTTGGTTGGAATTTTGCAGTTTTGTTCCCTTTGCATTATTACTACCGGAAGCATCCGGTGAATTTCGTTCTTCTTGGGCTGTTTACGGTGGCGATTAGCTTTGCTGTTGGATTGACTTGCGCATTCACCAGCGGTAAGTTTGAAACCTTAATTTAGTGTCATGATACTATTGGATGAAAAATTCCTTTGGTTCATGTCATTTTTGCAATTTGTAGTGTTAATGGTTGAACTGACTATCATAGTAGTAAGCTGAGAAGGAACGGCTGTCGGTAGATATCAGACCTCATTTGAATTTGAGTTAAACTAGGGGAAAAAGAAAAGAAAGAAAATATTGTTGATAATTTGAAGTTGTTTTGTGACCTGAAAAAGAGTATTTTAGTCAACTCTAGACATTATAGAAGCCACATCCATGTTCTCTATGGGTGGAAACATTTTTGGATGATCCCATGGAAAACATCCTGCATATCGGAGCTAGTCCATGGGAGTAAATTGTTAGACTTATTATGTTTTAAAGTCTAATTTATTTTGGGCCTAATCAAGTCAATTGGATATTTGCACCCGCCCATTTAACCTATGTTGTTTGACCCAATAAAGAATTGATCAAACCTAAATGGTTTGGGTCTAGACACGTTTTCAATTACACTTAGCCATGAGTGTATTTAAATTAGAATGTGGGACTCATCACACGTGTGGAACTCGTGTTATAAATCAAGAGCCTAGATCTATGATGAGTTGAACTAGGGTTTCTTGATGCTATATATACCATGAGTAGGGTTCCCTCTCCACCAACAAGAATAACCATCTCTCTCTTAGAGGCCTCTCATCTCCTCTAAGGATAAAGAAGAGAACTTGGTGGCTGGAGAGAAGAACCCTCTCCCTCAACTCCGGCGCCTTCGAGATCGTGCAATATTCGGCATCCTCGCGATGGAATCAGGTATACCTAAAACCCTCCTTCCCGTTGATCATGATAAAGAGGCTTACAGTATATGTGTAGATCTTGTATGGAATAAATTTAGATCTAACAATTGGTATCAGAGCCACCTCTTTATCAGATCATAGGGATTTACAGAAATTATGATCTCGATCTATAAATATCATAAAAATATCTCCTTTGATTCAATAAATATTTTGTGTCTCAATTGTTGGATCAAAAGATTAAAAGGAGTAATTTTTATTAAATTTAACATGTATATAATTTTATAAAATTTGATTTGTGTGTTATTTTAAATTTATTTTAAAAAAAAAATTTTGTGTGGCATGCAGGCGCTTGCAGGCGCCTGCATTATAAAAAAAAAAAGAAAAAGAAAAGTGGCTGGACGCATGCATGCAGGGGCTTCCCTGCATGCATGCAGGGCAAGCCTTACAGTAATCACAAAAAAAAAAAGGAAAAAGGGGATGTTAGATGCATGTGCTGGAAGCACCAGCGCATGCATCATGAAGGAGATTTCATAATTAAAAAAAATGGTTAATTATTTTAGGTTTCATGAATTAATTAAGATTATGAGATTATCTAGGATTCAGATAGAGATTGAATTTTACTCTAATAAGAAAACCTACTACTAATTAATCTCATATTTAATTTCAATTGGGATTGTTAAGATTGATTTGGGTATTATGATTGAGATATAATTCTAGCCTATTAAGGATATTTTGGATAGAATTCTACTCAAATAAAGAAACCTAATCTCAATCAATCTCACATTAAGCTAATTGGGTTTTATTCAGTTTATTTAAACCCGACCTATTAAGGAAACACATAAGTTAACCATTGCGGGTCGGGTCTGATTCAGACCCGATAAGCATTGCAGACCCGTTTTGCCAATAAAAACTTCAATTAGCCATTACGGGCTCATACGACCTCTGTTTTGGGCATGTAAATAGCCGTTTCGAAGCTCTTAATGAGTACTACAGTATTAAAGGAACTATACATGACAAAACAGTAGTTAGTTGACATAAAGAAGGCATTGAAGTGTTTGTCTATCATGGTTATGTGTACCCTTACATGCTTCCGCTTTATCATCAATATTTTATTGCTTATATTGTCTTGCATGATGAATATTGGTGTTTATTACAGTTAATAACACACAGATAAAGATATATACATGTTCAAGCTAAAGAATTTATAAAAGAGCTTATTTAATTGCGTATGTAGTTCATGCGGACAATAGCCGGCCCAAAGGAAGACTATTGTTTGGCCGAATTATGTACGGCGTCGGATACTTGATGTGGGTAATGCAAGTGGGAGAACCTTGATGTGGTAATCGGCCCAAAGGAAGGTTGTCACACTATTGGCCCATATTGCATTACCCTCATCAACTAGTCCGACGGCGGAACAAGAATATAGATGCATAAATTTGTGTGGCCCATGCGTGTGGCAATCGGCCCAAAGGAAGGTTGTCATTATGGCTGGGTCATTACATATATTATATGGCCAATATAGATTACTTAAACTTTAGGACCAATCCTATAAAGTGACAGTCGGCCCAAAGGAAGGCTGTTCTCTTACATAGGACCTAGACTTTAGGATATCTATATTGGGCCAGTACAGTGTTGGCATATAGAGACACAACTTGTTCTGAAAGTTTAACCGGCAGCTCTATCGGTTAGACTGGTTGCATTTTCTAAAATTCATTTTTTTATGGCTATTACAGTAGAATTTTATTAAATGCAATGTTTATGTTAAACTGATGAGAAATTGTACACTTATGTAGTTTTAAATTGAATGGTACAAACTTTAAGAAGTGGTAAGACCACGTAAATGATCGTTCTTGAATTCATGCACCTAGAGTACACCTTAAAGATTGATGGATCTCTACTATCACTAATAAAAGTTCAGTAAAGAAAAGGTCAATTATGGTAAGTGGGAGAGATCTTACAAGAGGTGTCTAATGGTCATAAAGTACACTATTCCTATAACTATTAGAAGTGCTATGCCTGATAAAGTCAGTGCTCACTTAGCATCCAGGTTAAACTTCTAATAAGAAAAGGAAAGTGAAACTAAAGGGAGGAACATAAACATGCTGATCCGAAGTGGCAAAAGTGCAGAAAAATAGCCTAAGGTCATTGCATACTTTTTCTGTAAGAAAGTAAGCCACCTCAAGTAGGAGTGCATAAAGTATCAGAAATGGCTATTTAGCGGGTATATCTCATATTTATGTTTGTTTTGAGATTAATTTAGCTATAGTGCCACTTTATAAATTATGAATAGATAATTCACATAAGCGATTCAATGCGGAACTTTCAAACCCAAAGGAGGCCCAGCCCAGCTGAGCGATACGCATACATGGGTGATGGAAATAAAGTTACAATTAAAGCTATTGGAGTTTGTAGGCTTAAATTAGATTCTAGTTTTTTAGTTTTAGATTTGGATGAGACTTTATATGTACCGTCTTTTTAGGCGGAATCATATTTCTATTTCATTTGTTAGACAGATCTAGTTTTACTGTCACTCTTGATAATGAAATGCTTAGTCTACTTTTCAAATCTAAAGTTGTTGGTACTAGAATTCTGATTGATGGCTATATAAATTGAAACTTCATGCTTTATATACTGAATCTCTATATGTGAATAGCTTAGGCACTAAGCGAAAATTAATTAAAGAAACATTAGAAAGTTAGGTACTAAACAGAGTTCAGGGTGTCTTAATTTGGTGTATATAGACATTTATGGTCCATTCCCTACAGCTTCTTGGAATGGTCATGAATATTTCATCACTTTTATAGACACTCTCGTTATAGGTACCTACACTTATTCCATAAGAAATCCCAATCATTGGACAGTTTAAAGCCGTTAGATCTGATCATGGTGGTGAGTACTATGACAGATATGCCGAATCAGGTAAATGTCTAGAATCATTTGTCAATTTCTGAAAGAGTGGTATTGTCGCTTAGTACACCATATCAGGGACACCTCGTCAAAATGGTATTGCTGAGAGATAAAATCACACATTAAAGGATATGGTTGGGAGTATGATATCTCACACTATTCTACCAAAGTCATTATATAGTGAAGCCTTAAAAATGGTTGTCACCTCCTTAATAGAATACCTTGCAAAACAGTAACTAAAACCCCGTATGAGTTACGGACTGGGAAATCTCTCAGTATTAGGCATCTATATGTTTGGGGTTGTCTAGTGGAAGCTCGGTCATATATACCATATGAGAAGAAGTTGGACTCAAGGACAGTTAGCTGTTTATTCGTAGGGTATTCTGAGAGGTATAAAGGCTTTAAGTTTTATTGTCCCTCTACTAAGAACATAAAGACGGATTGCTAAATTTTTTTTGAGAATATTCAGAACAGTGGGAGTCAACTACATAAAGATTTCATATTTAAGAAAGAACATATTGTTATACCCATGACAATTGTTCCAAATGATAAAGTAGTTGTTCCACTTCAAAATGAAAATACAGTTGCATCCTTACGAGATACATATATAGTTCATCTTGAAGTAGATCATGCTGGTGAGATAGAAACTGAAAATTCTCAACCACAAGTGCCTAGGAGATCAACTAGGAAGAGGAGATCAGTCATTATAAATGACTATATAGTTTATCTCCAATAGCATGAGTTTGACATAAGGCTAGAGGATGACCCCACATCCTTGAATGAGGCCAAACTCAACATTCACTCCAATAAGTGGTCAAATGCCATGAAAGATGAGTTAAAATCCATAAAGGACAAAGATGTTTGGGATTAGTAGAGTTGCCTGAAGGAAAGAAACCGATTGGTTATAAATGAGTATTCAAAACCAAGCGGGATTCGAAAGGTAATGTCGAAAGGTATAAGGCACATCTTGTCACAAAGGGATCCACTCAAAGAGAGGACATTAACTATAAGGAGACTTTCTCTCTAGTTTTCATGAAGCATTCTTTTAGGATTATTATGGCACTGGTGGCTCACTTTGACCTGAACTTATACCAAATGGATGTTAAGATTGTCTTTCTTAATGGTAGCATTGAGAAGGAAATATGTATGGTGCAACCATAAAGTTTAAAAGTGAAAGTTTCATAATATTTGGTTTGCAAATAAAGAAATTCATTTATGGTTTAAAGTAAGCATCCCGTCAATAGTATTTGAAATTTGATCAAGTAATATCCGACTTTGATTTTAAGGAAAATATAGTTGATCAATGTATTCACCATAAATTTAAAGAGAGTAGATTTATATTTCTTGTGCTATATGTGGATGACATTCTATTAGCAAGTAACGATATAGATCTTCTACTTGAGACCAAGAGTTTTCTCTCAAAGAATTTTGAGATGAAAGATCTTGGAGACGCTTCTTTTGTGATAGGCATCCAGATTCAACGTGACAGGACACGTGGAATATTAGGTTTATCACAAAAGGCCTATATCGATAAAGTGCTAGATAGATATGGCATGAAGAATTGCTCTTTGGGTGATGCGCCTGTTGTAGGCTGTCTAAAAATGACTAAACAGACAAGCCATTAAGGAAGCAGAGTTTCAAGCTCTAGACGCGAGAAATCGATGCCCGCGTCTCAGCATTAAGACGCGTTGGCTCTACACCCGCGTCTCAACGTCCAGACGCGTCGGCGCGAAGCCCGCGTCTCAGCATCAAGGCGCATCGGCCCGACGCCCGCGCCTCAGCGTCCAGACGTGAAGGCCCGAAGCCCGCGTCTCAGCATTAAGGCGCGTTTGGCTCGACGCCCGCGTCTCAAACTTCAAGGCGCGTTTGGCTCAACGCCCGCGTCTCAGTTGCAACTGCCCTGATTGCGGGGCCAGTCACCGCGCATGTAGCGGGTAGTGGCCCCTCATTCGGGAGCGTTTTCAGGAGGCACCTTCACCCCCTGAGACCCCTATAAATAGCCTTGTTTGCTATGAAGAGGGGATCGAAGCTTTGGAGAAGTGGAGAATTAAGAAGGTCAAGGCATCATCAAGATCGATCAAATCCAGGCAAGAGGATCATCAAGAGGGAAGCACAACTTCAGCAACAGACAGAGGGAGGAGACTCTTCAGCGAGCTTACTGAGTACTAGCCGCTCTTCGCCTACCTTCTCTTTGAGAGTTTTGGTAGACGGAGCTGAGTTACTCTTTCTACCGACCGAAGAGAAGGCCCCCGACGGTCCAGGACGGTCATCTGGTCAACGGAGAACAAGATTCACTCTCCACCGCCACACGAAGAACCCAGCATTAAACAAAGGGGGGATTCAAGCTTCAACATCCTCCCTCCCTTGTAACTGGAAGGAAAAGTCTTGTTGTAATCTTTTCATCTGATTCAAAGAAATCTTTACAACAATTCCCTCTTTCTTTTTCCGGCGCAAACAAGAGATGGCGACTCCGCTGGGGACTACCTTCGTTACTGACGAGCGCACCGTGGTGCAAGATGACGTTCTCCGTAAGGGGAAAATGGTCGAATCACTCGTCGTCGAGTTCGACCAGGCGAAGTATGAAGAGTTCCTCTCTTCTGGCTCCAAGAGCCCAAAGACCCGCGTCTGCCGCAGGGTCTCAAGTGGACAGCCCCCTGAAGCCCAATCTGAGGCTCTGTCGGGTGCTCCTGCTGCCCACTGTGCCAAGTTTGGTTCACGCGCCGACGCATCCCAGAAGGCCCGCGTAACCTCAGACACCTCTGCTGCGATCAACCGCGTCGCGCAGAACACACGCGCCAACGCCTCTCTGAAGGCCCGCGTGGTCCCCGGCACATCTACTCGTGCGATCGACCGTGTCGCACAGAACGCCCGCGTCAGCGTCTCTCAGGAGACCCGCGTGGCAAACACCCCTGGTTCTACAAACCAGGAAGTTGTTGGCTTCTCTCTTCCTCCACGGCGCAATCGGAATGCCGAGCGTCGACAGAGAAGACGCGCGCGTCAACACTCAGTTGGAACCGTTGGTTTTCTGACTGGGGTTGGACGCAGCGTACGATCCGATGCCTTGCCCGCACCTCGTCCAGTGCGAGAGATCCGCGTTTGGCGACCCAAACGCGAGACTCCCCAAGTTGAGCCTTCTGAAGACCAACTTGCCAAACGCCAAAGCGAAGCTTCTGCGTCTCGTCAAACGCAGGAAGCACGCGCCCATAGGCGTGGGGCCCAGCAGCCCACTCTCTCCCAAGTCTCCCTGCTCCAACGCAGCAGACAGCAACGTGAAAGTCGCGTCTTATATCAACAGAGACGCCAGACGCGCGTGACGCAGCCGCGACGCGACAGCCGCGTTTCTGAAACCTGTGTCCAGACAGCACAGCGCATGACTTCCTCCCGTCTTCCACGTCGCGAGGCTAGTCTATTTAATCCCTCTCCCACGGATCTGAGGGATTATTTGACAAGGAAAAGGAGTGCCAATCAGGCCACTTCTCCATGCTGCTGTCAACAGCTCATCCAGATGCTCTCTGGATGCCATTGCGAGTCAGGCGTGCACCAGCCGTCTTTAATTAAACAGCTGACCCTGATTCCCCCGTCAGCCAAAAGAAGACGCTCCCACAGGAGGAGAACCTTCTCAGATGTTGAATACCCGGAGCTTACTGCAAACATGACTAGCAGAAGCAAGGGAAAACAACTAATGGTCAACTCAGAGGAATCTGATTCTGAACCGGAGGGGGTGTATCAACACACTCGCACCCGGACAGGGGCCATTCCCCCAATTGACTATAATGCCTTAGCCTGCGGCATTAGAATGGGTGGTTCTCACTCCGCTATAGTGGAGTCGCAGGCTTCAAACTCTTCCGTCGAGAAGGAGGCTTCCGCCTACATGGCCGACACTCCTGAGGAGACGACCAGGCGTTTAGAACAGACGCAGAAGCACCAGATGGATATAATCGCCTCTCAACAGAGATCCATTGACTCCCTTAAGCATATGCTTGAGAAATTGCTTGAAGAAAGAGCGAGATCTCCTCCTAGACGACCGAAGGGGAAAGGGAGAAAGGGAGGAAGCCCACCCTCCGAATCTTCTGACGAGACACGACGATCTACCTCGGATGTGTCCAAGCCCTCGTCGCAGGCAAGAAGCGACCAAGACCAGGAGAAGACTCATGCTAAGAGGGTGAGTCAATTGGAACGACGCCTCGAGGCCCTTGCCAATCGCAAGGACCTCCAAGAAGCAGGAGTGGTCCGGCCCTATCCGGCTGAGTGGGACTTAGTTCCATACCCTCCTAAGTTCAAGGCTCCAACCCTCCAAGCATTCGACGGGAAGGGGTCACCCAACCAGCACATCTACTACTTCAAATCCCAGACCGGGAATGTGGTAGATAATGACGCCATCCTGGCGCGACTGTTCATCGGCACCCTGAAAGGGTTGGCTTTTGAGTGGTTTATGAAGCTCCCGGAGGGTTCTATCAAGAACTGGGGGATCTAGAGAAGCTGTTCTTGACACGCTTCTTCGAAGACGACTCCGAAGTCACAATGCCTACCCTTTTAGCTACAAAACAGCGAAAGGGAGAGTCCGTCAAGTCTTTCGTAGAAAGATTTCGGAACATGGCACTCCGATGTCCAAGCGGCATGACCCAGGCCACCCTGGTGGAAACATGTCGCCATAATCTCCAAACCTCACTCCTTGCTCAAATAGGAGTTGCTGAAAGCCGCACCTGGAAACAATTAGTCCAGCAAGGTGAACAGGCTGAGGAGATTGTCGCCCGCGTCAGAGCGGAAGAAGGCAAGCCCAGGCCAGAGAGGTCGACAAGGCGTGCACCAGACACCTCCCTCCAGACGAAGCGGAAGGATAATTTGGCGACGGAGACCAAATCTCCCACCAAACCTCAAACAGGCAGGGCAAGTGGCTCTTCAAGCCAGCCACGCCCCAACAAGCAGTATTCCTTCAAAGAGGAACACGTCGATTCGCTCTTCAAGTTACTCAACAAGAGCAATCGACTGAAGCTCCCTGAAATTAGGCGCCCGGAGGAAGTCGGCAAGACCGACAATCCCACCTACTGCTTATACCACAGGATGCTCGGACATCCTATCAAAAGCTGCTACGTCTTTAAGGACATCCTTCAAGCTCTGATTGACGCGGAGGTATTAAAACTCCGACCGGAGCAGAAGAAGATGACGGCCAACATGACGTCGATTCTCCAGTTTGGGACACGACCCCCGACACCCGTGGGGGTGATCTCTGTCCCGAAAGGAGAACTGAGGGTGGTCAACACAGACCCTCATCAGCAGCGGGAGAAAGGCTTGGTACCCGTCCCTACACCTCGAGGGGAAATCATGTGGGTCCACCCTGACCTCGTCGACGAACAACAATGGACGACTGTGACCAATAGGAAGTCCAAAGGCAAAGGGAAGGCTTCATCTTGCCATGTGATATGCGCTTCCTCCCGAGAAGCAGATACTGAGGTTCCCTCGCTGACTGACTCGGAAGAGGAGACAATAGTCCTGGCCGCGGAACCCAACCCACCAACGGCAGGAACCCGTTCGGGGCAGGCATACCTGAAACAGTATGGCGAGACAGCCATAGCTCCTCCACAACCAGCTGCAGAGCCAGCAAAGCCCTCCTCTAAACAGCCTGGGGAGAAACAGAAAGAAACTCGGTTTTCTCGAGTTCTTGCGAAAGGTGTAACGGAAGGATCCTCGACACCTTACAGTTTTGATGTCTTGGCTCAATTAGCCAACATCCCGGCACGCATTACCTTGTATGAGCTCCTGAGGCTATCAAAGTCAACCAGAGAGGCTCTACAAGAAGCTTTGGCAAATGCTGAGGTCTTTATGACCCGCGTGCCAAGGGAGGAAGATGTAGAGGATTGCCTCCACACCTCCACAAATGCTCCCTGCATCACCTTCACAACAGATGACATGCAGGTTAAAGGGAAGCATGACCGACCCCTATACTTCACAGGGTATATTGGGTCATCCGAGGTGAACCGCATCCAGGTAGACCCAGGGTCTGCGCTAAGCATCATACCTCGCCGGGTTATGCAGTTTCTAGGCATTCCTACCCATCGTCTGAGCCCTACCCAGACAACTATTTACGGGTTCAATGCCAACAGCTCCCGCCCGATGGGGAAGATCAAGCTCAAATGCCAGATCGGGAGCCTCAAGTCGGAAGTGACGTGTTACGTCATTGACGCGGACACTTCCTACAATCTGTTGCTGGGACGACCATGGATTCACCGCAATTCCATCGTTCCCTCTGTCCTCCACCAAGTCATGAAATACATTGACGAGAGTGGACAGGTCCGAACGTTGATTGCCGAAAGGCATCCGTTTAAAGGGGTTGAAAATTATTTCACGGACTCCCTCTTATATCAGGATCCGGAGGAGACTAATGAAACCCCACAACCAGAGGAGCCAGACTCTGGTAATGAAGCTGACATTGAGCCAGAGAAAGAAGAGTGCCTGTGGGAGTTGGAACCACTTGTAAAGAGCACTAATAAGCTCGATGTTGATACCACCGACGATGCAGGCGGTTGGTATATTAATGAAGATTTAGATTTCGCGTATTTCCCTGCGTGTGAGTCTGATTCAATACCGTCGGATACTAGTACCGACGTAGATGAGGATGTCTGGTCGGCAATGGATGCTTTGACATCATTGCATGTACCAATAAAATCATCCTTCGGGACGTACCAGGATAATGGAGACGCGCAAGAGTCTGTATTCATGGTTCCAGCCAGACGAAAAGGCCAAAGACCAATACTTTTGGGCGAATCGCGTCTGAACCAATGCCCCACGAAGAATCGGAAGGTGAGGATGAATCCCCTCAGTTCGATCATTATGAACCGAAAACGCTCAAGATGATGAAGCGCATGGGGTATGATCTAACCAACAGGCCTGGGTTGAACTTCGGAAAAGGAAGAAGAACACTGCTTCGGTCCTTTGTACCGAAAGGGAAAACCCCTGATTACTATCATCAGACGCGCCGGGGTTGGGCTATATATCAACTCCAGTGCCATCAGCCTCTGATTCGGAGAGACTGTCAAGTCATGACTGCTCATCAGACACGTCGTCATGGGAATCAGATGTCAGTGTCGGCAACATCTTCAAAGGGCTTTCAGTAAACATGGTTTCGACAAGCCATATGGAGGATGAAGATGAAGAAATGATCCAATCTGATACAGACCCTTGGATCAAACATTTGAATGCTCTTTGGGATATCCGCTTTGAACAGCGTGAGCCACCCACAGAAGACAAGGTTGTTCAAGTCAACCTAGGAGATGAAGCCAATCCTAAACCCATCTTCATAAGTGACGGCCTGTCACCTTCGGAGAAGAAGGATCTTATATCTCTTGTACAAGAGTATATAGACGTCTTCGCCTGGAATTACGAGGACATGCCTGGACTTGATCCTCAAGTGGCTATGCACCGCCTCAACATCAATCCGGATGTAAAACCTGTCAAACAACAGCAGCGACGGTTCCGTCCCGAAATAATAGAGGCAATCCAATCAGAAGTCAGGAAGCTTATTGACTCCGGCTTTATCAGGGAGGAACAGCATCCCGATTGGGTAGCCAACATCGTACCCGTTGCCAAGAAGAACGGGAAGATCCGGATCTGCATCGACTTCCGCGATCTAAACGAGGCTTGCCCCAAAGACGAATTCCCATTGCCAATCACGGATGTCATGATTGACAATACTTGTGGATTCGAGCGAATGTCCTTTATGGACGGATTCTCAGGATACAATCAAATCAAGATGTATCCCGATGACGAAAAGCACACCTCCTTCAGGACACCTCTAGGGGTATATTGCTACACCGTCATGCCCTTCGGTCTAAAGAATGCGGGGGCAACCTACCAAAGGGCCATGAATGCCATTTTCCATCAGCAGATACGCAAAACGGTGGAATGTTATGTCGACGACATCGCGGTGAAAAGTCGCATTAAAGGAGATCACATAGCTGATCTGAAGGTGGTCTTCGACATCATGCGGGCTCATCAATTGAAGATGAACCCCACCAAGTCCTTCCTGGGGGTAGCCAGTGGCAAATTCCTAGGGTTTGTTGTGACTTCCACAGGAATCCATTTGGATCCAGAGAAAGTCCGCGCTATCCAAGAGATGCAACCCCCCAGAAGCCTCAAGGAGCTCAGGGGATTACAAGGACGATTGGCGTACATCCGCAGGTTCATATCAAACCTTTCCGGGAGATGCCAACCCTTCGCCAAGCTGATGAAAAAGGGTGTTTCATTCATTTGGGACGACGCTTGTCAAAAAGCGTTTGAGGAGATCAAACACTACCTCACCCAACCACCAGTCCTTGCAGCTCCGGTATCCGGAAAGCCTTTCCTGGTGTACGTCCGATCAATGGATCATTCTTTGGGAGCTCTACTAGCTCAGAATGATGACCAAGGGCGAGAACAAGCAATCTACTACCTAAGTAGAACGATGATCGGAGCCGAACATCGGTACAACCCGATCGAGAAGGAATGTTTGGCACTGGTGTTCGCTATTCAGAAAATGCGACACTATCTGGTGGGCCAAACCATAAATGTCATATCCAAAGTCAACCCCCTGAGGTTACTCATGACAAAGCCTTCATCATTGAACGGCCGATTGGCGAAATGGGCTATATTGCTCTCTCAATACGAGATGCACTTCCTACCCCAAAAAGCCATTAAAGGACAAGCGGTGGCGGACTTCTTAGCCGAACACCCAGATCCGAGGGCAGCTAAACTCTACGAGGATCTCCCAGACGAGGTCGCCGAAGCCTGCCTGACCCAGACATTGTTCGAAGGACAAGTATGGCAACTTTTCTTCGATGGTGCATCAAGAACAAGCCCTAAGGGACACGCAGTTGCGGGGGTAGGAGTAGTACTCGTCTCCCCACAAAATTATGTGATTCCCCGAGCTATCTCGTTAACTGAGCCCTGCTCCAACAATGTGGCGGAATACAACGCTCTTTTGATTGGGATGCAATTCGCCGATGAGATTGGCGTTAAAAATCTCGAGGCGTACGGTGACTCCAAACTCATCGTCAGCCAAGTTCGCGGAGAGTATGAGGTCAGGCATGAAGATCTAGTACCCTACTACAACGCGACAATCCACATGGCCGAGAGGTTTTCAAACTTCTACATCGACCATGTACCGCGCAAGCAAAATGCGCATGCAGATGCACTTGCATCCCTTGCTGCCTCCTTGGCTCTTCCAGTTGGAGCAATGGAGAAGGTATTCGTCTATAGCCACGACCTATACTGCCCAAAAAGTCCCCTCGGAGATTACCAGAGGTCAACAGGAGATCGTCGCGGTAAGGAAACACTTGAAGTGTCGACCGATCTAGAGCTTAAAGACTGGCGATTCCCCTACATTGATTTTGTCTTGTACGGCATCTTGCCCGAAGACACTAGGGAGGCGGCTGCCATCCGAAGGAAAGCCTCCAAATTCTACTACAATGCGATTTCGCGAACATTGTATCGTAGATCGCATGACGGGATCCTGCTCCGGTGCCTCTCATCAAAAGAAGCCCACGAAGTGTTGAAAGAAGCCCACGATGGTACGTGTGGAGCTCATCAACCTGGCCCGAAGCTGGCAAACCGACTCCAAAGATTGGGTTACTACTGGCCCAAGATGGTTGCCGATGCTGTTGCCTATGCCAAAAGATGTCACGCCTGTCAAATACATGGCGATTTCATCCATCAAGCACCAGGATACCTCCACTCTACGACCTCTACCTGGCCGTTCGAAATGTGGGGGATGGACGTGGTTGGTCCTATCAGCCCACCATCATCAAAGGGACATCGGTTCATCCTAGCGATAACCGATTACTTCTCAAAGTGGGCCGAAGCTATCCCTTTGAAGGAGGTAAAATCATCTAACGTGATCAAATTCGTGAAACATCACGTTATTTACCGCTTCGGTGTGCCTCGGCGGATTGTCCATGACAATGGACCCCAGTTCATCAGCCAGGCTTTTCAGAGATTCTGCGCCAAGTTCAGAATCCAGAGTGTGTCATCAACGGCATACTATCCGCCCGCTAACGGCCTCGCAGAAGCTTTCAATAAGACTATTGGCAAGCTTCTCAAGAAATTCGTCTCGAAAAGTCAACGAGACTGGGACGATAAGTTGGGCGAATGCTTATGGGCCTATCGCACGACTGTGCGAACCCCAACTAAAGCCACGCCATTTTCCTTGGTGTACGGATGCGAAGCCGTCCTTCCACTGGAAATCCAAATTCCATCTCTTCGCATCGCCTTGACAGCGGAGATGACAACAGAGGAGAAGCATCGACAGCGACTCCAAGAATTGGAAGCCTTGGACGACAAGCGTCTGCATGCCCAACAACAAATCGAGCTTTATCAAGCTCGTATCACCAGAGCCTTCAACAAGAAAGTCAAATCGCGAACTTTCAGGAAAGGCGACCTCGTCTTAGCCGTCCGAAGACCCATGGTCATGACACACAAGACGAAAGGAAAATTCCAACCCAAATGGGAAGGACCGTTTGTGGTAGAGTCAGTCTACTCAAATGGATCGTATCGCCTCATAACCTCAAATGGCGATACACTCATGATGCCAATCAATGGCAAATTCCTGAAGAAATACTATCCCTAGATGGCATTCTTCTACCGATCAAGTTAAAAAATACACCTCTGATCAAAAACATCCAACGTCTCCGACGGCTAAGGATAGAGGAAAATGTTGGCTTTTAAGCCCAACATAAGTCCTCGACAACTTATCATGCTGAGGGGAATAGCATGGCTAGCCCAACCCAAACGGTAGTTGGTAAAGACACCTCAAATCCGTTGATAGCTGAGGGTTTGCTAAAAATCCTGCCGATCAAGTTAAAAAATACACCTCTGATCAAAAACATCCAACGCCTCCGACGGCTAAGGATAGAGGAAAATGTTGGCTTTTAAGCCCAACATAAGTCCTCGACAACTTATCATGCTGAGGGGAATAGCATGGCTAGCCCAACCCAAACGGTAGTTGGTAAAGGCACCTCAAATCCGTTGATAGCTGAGGGTTTGCTAAAAATCCTAAGTGGACTTGATTCCACTCTTCCCTCCAAAAATCCCTTACCAATTCTCATCCATAGAATGGTAGGACCACAAAATGCAATCATTACTATGTTAACACTATACCTCTGGTAATGAATACTCCTCGTCGAGTACAAACCTGGCTTGTTAACTCTGCATAGAGTAACAAACTCTCAAATTTGCCAAGTTAACACTATACCTCTGGCACTTCAAATTCTACTTGTCAATTCTCATCAATAGAATGACAGGTCCTCAAATTGCTCCTATCGCAAGCAAATTCTTGTCAAGTTAATATCACACCTCTGACAAACTACTGTTTAAGTTAACATTATACCTCTAAGCGGTACATCGAGTGTCTGTCAAGTTAATATCACACCTCTGACAGTTACCTTTCTTCAGACTTCCATATCGAAGCTGAAATGGACGATGCCAAGTTAACACTACACTTCTAACATCCGAGTCATTGCTAAGTTCAACAATACACCTATGGCTATGACCTTTCCTCGACTTCCTTGTCCAAGCCGAGACGGACGATGCCAAGTTAACACTACACTTCTAGCATCCGAGTCATTGCTAAGTTCAACAATACACCTATGGCTATGACCTTTCCTCGACTTCTTTAAGCCGAGACGACCAATGCCAAGTTCAACATTACACCTCTAGCATTACTATCACTGTTAAGTTAAACATCACACCTATGACAGTGACGCCCTCAGTTTTCCCAAATAAAACTGAGATGCTGATGAGTTTAGTTAATATCACACCTCTAACTCACGTCCTTGTCAAGTTAATATTACACTTCTGACAAGATTACTTCTAAACCGTTAAGTTAATATCACACCTCTAGCGGTAAAAATCTCACTAGATTCCCCACGAGTCTAGTTTCATTTGATATTCTCCCCAACCGAGTATCAAATTCATTTTGGAGGCATTGTTGGTTAACATTACACCGATAAACAATGCTTCCATCAAAATCCCCAGCTGATCTTAAATCAAGTTAATCCCAAATCCTTGATAAAAGTTCACCTTCTCTGGGGGTACACACTCTACTTGTCACTTTCTTTTATAAAGTGGCGGGTCCACCAAAATCATTCTTTTGCTTCTAAAACAAAACATTCAAGACAACAGAAAGAGGCAAAAAGAAAAGTGTCACTTTTATTGATATTCAAGCATATGAAAGTGATACAAAACGCTCTCTTATACAATAAGATGAGTGTTACAATTAAGGAGTACAAAGAAGTCCCTCTCTCTCAGAGGCCGTACTCACTCCTTGAAACCGCATCTGATCCCAGGTGCACAATTGGAACCGATTGCGCCATGGCAATGACGCAAAAGTCGAAAGCGCCCTAGCTGAGTAAGCTAAGAGCAATGGTGTTCTTGAGGTCCGGTGGCAACAGAAGGTCCTGCAACCCTTCGTTCAGGCGCGTCTCTTTCCCTAGCAGACCATCCAACGAACATGGAGTCACTCCTGGGGTGAGAGAGGAAGTTTAGGAGTCATCACAAAGGATGCTACCCTCCACTAGGTCCAGCGGCAGCAGAAAGTCCTGCATTCATCACCATCCCTTTCCTCCAGCAGGCCATCTAACGGAATGTCCTTGATGTCACTTCTGGGGTAGGGAGAGGAAGAGGATCTCATCCGCCGCCGCAACCGCCGGACCACCCTCGCCGATACTCAGCCTATCCGTCTCTTGCACCAGATCTGAAGAGACCTTGGCGAGGGTTGGGTCCTCGTCAGAGATATAATTTAATCTCTCACAAACGACGAGGACCATAATTTAATCTCTCACAAACGAACGTGGAGCAAGTTCGCCAGCCGGTATATTCTTTCTGGGGCCCAGCAAACCTGAAAAAGGACATCAAGCCAACCTGCAAAGAATAAAAAGAGAGTCAGAAAATCTGGAACTCAGTACATTTTTATAAAGGAAACTGAGTAACAGAACGCGGCAGCCATTCAAGACTTCAGACGCGGGAATAACCCGCACAGTCAAACAGACGCGAGTCAAACTGCGCCACGTATAAGATTCAAACGCGGCCTCAGTTTGTACCCGCGCCTAATGCACCAGACGCAAAGAATTTCAGAACGCCAAAAATTGCCATCTCTCTGTTGGGTGAACAGGAGTTGCAAGATTCAGGTCTGAAACGCGCCAAGGCAGTGGCCATGAAACGCAATGGGCAAAGCCAGCGTCAAGTGCCCGCGTTCAGAGAAGTCAAGTCACTGGCACAAATTTCAGAGAAGGAATGCACCGGGACTTCATTCAGACGGTTATGCCAAAGTTCAGGCTATACACATCATCGGGGGACATACCAGCAGAGACCTCTGGCCAGAGTTGGCCTCTCTGCACCTAAACGCAGGCGTCCAAGATGATCCGAGAGGGGGTTCTTCTTGAAGAGACCAAACCGAAGCGTGAGAGCTCTGGGTCATCTTCATCCTCGGAATTACCTTCATCCATGGAGACGGAATCCCTATCAAGACACTCTTTTTTGAAGAAGGTGGGACTTCTCAGAGCAATCCAAAGAGAAATAATCCAAGCTTGGATTATAGAAGGGGAGCGCACCCTATTTATAGGCAGGCCCTAATAACTGCCATTAATGAGGCGTTAAGTGGAACCGTCACGCACGATTGTCAAAGCCCAGTGAAGGATTGACGCGTGGAACGCCGCTTTGGGAACCGTCGCAAGCGCCGGTTTTCAACCGCCCGCATCGGTTTTGCATTTAAGGGCAGTAACTCCTGAGTCCAATGAGGAGTTGACGCGTGGATAACTGCCTTGGGAATCAACGGATGACTCGGAATCCCAATCGACAGTGAAGACCTGACGAGCAAAGATCTCCTAAAATCTTGAGTCAGATCACATTAAACGCAGATGGGAAAGCCGCGTCCCTTCAGCGGACAAGACTGCATCTCTTGCGTCTGCCCGATCCGCGCAAAATAGATTTGCGTTATTCAGAGTTGCGTCTCACCTTGTGATTGACGCTGCGTCTCACCCCAGGGACTGACAGCCGCGTCTTACTTTACGGATCAATGCCGCGTCTCATCTTTTGATTGACGCCGCATCTCATCAAGAAGACCGCGTTCCGATTTGTGATTGACGCCGCGTCTCATCAAAAGGACTTAGTAGAATCTAAGTTCTTATGAAATGATGACCGCGTCTCACTTTATAATTGACGCCGCGTCTCGTCAAAAGGACTTGGTGAAATCTAAGTGAATGATGACCGCGTCTAGTTCCTAGTGAATGATGACCGCGTCTCACTCTGTGATCGACGCTGCGTCTCATCAAAAGGACTTAGTGAAATCTAAGTTCAGGTGGACTGACGCCGTGTCTTATTAAAAAAAAAAAAAAAAAAATTTAGTCCTATCTAAGTTTAGTATTCACATCCAGTGATCAAGAAGTTGGGTTCATCCGCAGCTAAGCAAAGAAGGTGGAACCAAAAACTTCGAAACTTTTATATCAAAAAAAAAAATGATAAAAGTGGATACAAAACACTCTTGATAAATTGAGTGTCCTTTTCTTTACAAAAAGAAAAAAAGAAAAGAAGGCTAAATGTCCTGGTGCGCCAAGGAACGGATTTGTTCCCTAAGGCGGTGAATCTCATGCTGGCGCGTCCTCTCAGCTTCCATGATAGCCCGGTCCCGCAGCTCCGCCTCAGATAAGAAATTTCTGGCAGCCAGCTGCATCCGCAAAGATTCCACCCTGGAAGATTGTAGGGATAGACTCTCTTCAGCACGCGCCGTAGCAGCCCGTTGCTCCTCAAGCTCCTTCTTGAGGGAAACAAGTTTCTCCTCATTTAGCGCAAGAACAGCTTCCGCCTTGGCGATAATGTTCCGAGTTCTGAGGATGACTTGCTCCGTGCTCCGCACATTAAGCTCAGATTCCCTCGAATCTCCGGCTAATTTCTGAAATTCAGCCTTGGAATATTCAAGGTCACGGACCTCGGCAGCGATTTGTGCCTCCGCCTCCTGTCGCTCCCGTTCCTGATCAGCTAGGAGCCTAGTCAAGGTGGCCTGGGCTTCATCAAAAGAGCCAGCATCTTCCAAAGATTCCAGCTCCCGCAGGTTATCTCCAAGTTGCTCTACCACCCGTAGGCATGCCCTGGCAAGTGAAGGGCCTCCCGCCAATTCGACGCTCACGGCCATATTTTCAAGAAGCCTCTGGGCGAACTGGAAGGTGCTGTGTCCACGGAAGATGAGATCAATACATGATCCCATCGAGGTGAAGAATTGTTGCACCATCTGACGTGCCAGCTCCCCCATGTCTTCACCACCTAAGAAGCTTCCCGACCCTTTTTCTGTCACGGGATAAGGGATATAGGGCGGGTCTTCTCGCACAAGAGCCGTGCCGGCCGTCGATGTGGCAAGAGCAAGACTACCCACTGGCGCTTTCTGGAGCGCTGCCTCTGCAGGAGCTTCCACGACCAATGAAGGAGTTGTAAGCACAACCTCTTCAGAAACTTCCACCGAGAAGTGAGCTGTGTGGCCTTCTGGAAGGGTGCCGATCGTCAAACTCCCCACCTGAGCCCCCTCAGTCAGAGCTGCCTTACTAGGTTCGAGGTCCAGAGGCGTCGAGTCCTGTAAAATGGGAGTCCCCCCAGCTTCAGCAGTAGCCTTCTCCACCGGCGGAGTGAGAGCCTCCTCCGCCTCAATGATTGTTTCCCCTCCTGGCAAAGGGGAAGGCTCCCCAACTTCAACAGCTGCCCCCACTGAGGTTGTCTCGGCAACCGAAGCTTCAATCCCCTTGGGTTGGGTCAACTCTGTTTCCATCGCCTCGACATGCGAGGAAGTTGTACCTTCAGCAGGGATTATCGCCAGCGGTAACGCAGTCGATGATTCGCCCCCGTATATTTTCTCCTCCGAGATGTGGAAGAATTTGCTCTGATCAAGAAGAGCGGGTTCATCGCCATGGTCGACTTCATCTTCAAAGTCACTTTCTTCCGATGACGAAGAAGACGATAGCGCCACGCGAGGAAGCTCCGCAACAGGAGCCTTACCCCAATCACCCCAGTGGTAGGACTAGGGTCGACTGCCCGAGGATTGGAAATAAAGACACTAGGAGACCCCGGCTGCTGTACCTCGTCTCTCCCTTCATGAGCAGAAGGAGACTCGGGTTGAGTTGAGATTCCTGGAATCTCGACATCCTCTTCGCCCATTATGTCAACCTCCGGTGACTCGGTATCACCAGCAACAAGGGGTCGCTCAACGAGCTCCCCTTCCTCCACGGTCTTGCTGCGTGACCTAGGAGCACGGACCAAGCTTGGAAAATCTTCATCTTCCAGCGGTTCCTCAACTCTAACAGGGACACCTTCAGGAGGAACCTCAACTCCAGCAGAGATAGCTCTGGATTGAGAGACTTCAGCCGTTAAGTCCCTCCGAGCCTTCTTTGGGGCAGGCTCAACTACAGAAGCAGAGCGTCGACGACGCTTCCTCGCCAATTGCTTCGACCTCCTTGCCGGTCGCGGCTCCACTCTCATTGCTGGTGGCTCCGCCCTCGTCGCTTGCGGCTTTGCCCTTGCCGGTCGCGGTGCCGCCCTCACTACTGGGGGCTCCCTCCTCGATCGTTTCTCGACCTCCCTCTGAGCTTTCAAGTACTAGTCGAGGAGTTTAGTACGTTTACTGGATTCAGACCTCTCCTCGAGACTGGCATTAATACTCTCAAGGCATGAAGACTCCGGAATAAGATCTGGCGTCTGGCCGGCTTGGGAGTACCAAGTACAGAAGCTGAAGCTCATACGACACTTAGGCGCCTCGTCGGGTAGATGGAACGTTGCTCCCGTCCCTCCAGCCACACTGTAATACCAAGCCCGAGCGCCTTCGAACAGGTTCCCGTCAAAGCCAAGTTGAGCATTGGGATTCCCGACATAAAGCTGAGCATAGCCAAACTGTCGGGCAAAACGACTTGGCATATACGGTTCGATAGTGCAGGAAGTCCCTTGGCGAAACAGCACATATCCTGGTCGTATGTTGATCAACCACCGGAAGACTCCCGTGGACAGTTGGGTGAGGTCATCCCGACCTATAGAATCAGTGAATTGCTCACCAAAAGATGCACCAGGAATCCCAGCGAAGCAGCGGTTGAGCTGGTAATTGGCGGCATTTGAGAGACGTCTCCGAATATAATATATATAGGTGTCACTCCAATCCGAGTTTTCCAGCCACCTCACAAAAGGGACAGGACTCGTACTCCCACGCGCCGTTGTCATCAAAGAAGGGCAATGCATCACATACCAGGCCATGAGATACGTGTAAGGCAACTCAATTCGGGGGTTGGGGCGCCTTGCCGTCGGGTTTCCCTCTGAGTCAACATACGGCTTGCCTTGAGAGTCGACAGTCCTTGGAGCCTCGCATAGTCTCTTGGCTAACGCCTGCAACCCACTTTGAATGCCAGCCGCCACGGCCGGAAGAAGGGCTAGAGGACGGCCATGGGCCAGGAGCACTGCTGGGTACACCACGTCGGCAATAACGACTTCATGTGGCCGTGTAGGTACCACACAACGTTTCAACCACAGCATCAAGAAGCCTGCCAACAGCGCTCGACTAGAGATAGAAGCCCGGGCCCGATGATGATAGCTTTCGAAAAGCGTATCAGGTTCGAAGCCGTCCTCGTTCGACCCAGTGGTGTAAAAGCCCTCAGAAGCTTGTGCGACCATGTCGTCAACTCCCTGTTCAGAGAGGGGAGCCAGTCGAGTTATCGAATGATCCTTCTTGCTGACATTGCTGAATAGGTAATTGGCCCAGGATAGATGCCTAACTCCATGCGTCCTCCAACCAGTTACCTGACCACAAATATGGAAGTGGCACATCACTTCCCAATAGGTCTCGTACACCTCAGGGGAATCCTTCTTTATAAGGTCAAGCTCCCTAGCAGTCGGGACATATTCTTCATAAGGGAACTCCCCCATCACCAGCCCGAGACCTCATGCAACTCATGCAGTGCAAGGCCCATTTCTCCGACCGGGGTAAAGAATGTCCCCGTCTGAGGGTTGTAGCGCTCCAAGATCCCGAAGAAGTTGTGAGAGCTCGTTGGAATGCCCCATTGAACGGCCCTGACTGCTGAGTATAATCCCACGTGCTCAAGCAGATCTCCAAGATCGGAGAGGGTGAAACCCACCATCCTGCCCCACCAAGAATTCTCCGTGGAATGGACCCATCCTGGCAAACGGAACTTGGCCGGATAATCACCCTCTGCTTCTATGAACGAATTGAGGAAGGTGGTGGCAAGCTGCGGGATCTCTCCGACTGGAAGCTCAGACTTGCGTGACCCGGAAACAAGCCGAGGACCGCCCGGTCATGGCAATCATGACGGTATACGTTCTGGGATTTGAAATTACCAAGGGTAATCTCAGAGATATCCCGGGACACGTCCCACTTCATCTTCCGAAGGACGGACAGATGTTGGAGATAAGACAACGGGAGCATCCTCTCCATGGCGGGAAGGAAGTATCTCCTCTCCCCTATCTGACGGAGCCACCTGTAATTCCCGTCATACATTGGTCTGCCACCATCGCTGACATGATCTCCAAAGAAGAAAGCAGGCTTCTCCAGCTTGATGTGGGTATCCGTTGCGAAGACTGCATCGGTCATGAGCACCCGAGAAGTCCTCTCATTAACATGGGCAATCATTTCCCTGCGAACTGGCGACCTGTCAGCAGTCACAGGTATGGTCCTTCGCAGTGCAAAAGTCAGACGGTGGTCGGCACCACCCACGCGGCCAAAATGGTGCATCTTGGCAAGTGAACCTGAAACATGCGGCACTGCAAAAAGAAGAAGACACTTGGTCAGATACTTTGCCAAAAATAAGGGAAGACGCTAAGTGTTCATAATTCAAAACGCAGCCGAGACACTGGACGCAGGAGTTATCATCCGCGTCCAGACCTGCGAACTTGCACCAAAACGCAGAAGAGATACTGGACGCAGGAATTTTTCGAACCCGCGTCCAGACCTGCAAAGCCGCGTTCCGCAGACCAAGACTTATGAAAATTCCAAGTACTTGGACTCAAACGCCAGATTCTACAAAATCGGCGGTTGAAGACACAGAACGCAAGGATCAAATCCGCGTTCTGCAAACCAAGACTTGTGAAATTTCAAAGTGCTTGGACTCAGACGCCAGATTCATCAAATCGGCGCCTGATGGCACAAAACGCGGCACAGAACGCATGGATCAAATCCGCGTTCTCAAATCGCGTCCAGAGACCTTCACAATTAGAAATGTTCTAAGTGAAGGATCCAGAATGCAGAGTTCACCAGCGTCGGATCATCAGGCCCGCGCCCCGGTTATCATCCCAAGGACAGCGTCCGAGAATCAACACGATCTTGTGTTAAAGGTTCTTAGGGTTCTATGAACATGTTTTAATGGCGGAACCCACGCCGAAGGTGCATTTTTACCTCGGAAAACACCCTCCTGCGCAGAGGAAGCATCTCTCTCAGCCTCGGCGACGGTCGCCCTTGAGGATGATGCAGTCGGTTTCGTCTTGGGAGCCATCGATGTTCAGAAATCCGAGTTCGGAGATGGACAGACAAGAGGAGGGAAGCTCTCTTTTCTCAGCAAATGCGTTCGGAGAAGAAGATGTGTCTGTCTCTAACTGTTGCCTTTTATAGGCACAGAGATTCGCGAAGATACGCAGCGTTTGGCCCAATAAACGCTGCAGCGAATCGCTGCCTGACGCGTGGAGCCAAATCATTGTTTGAACAGGGAAGATCATGCGTCGCGACCCCGCCACAAGTCAGAAGTTGACACGTGGAGCAGTTCATTTAATGAACCGGGAGATCCGCGCGCCAAGAGGCGAAATCTCGCCGTTTCCCCCAGGCCAGCTGGCGGCGTAATCATGACATGGCACAGGTGCGCGCCCCAAAGTACGCGGCTCTTCGATGGACATGCCCCATCAGCATCATCATAAATGCACCAGAAAATCGCGTCTGCATTTCAAGAGATGCGTCTCTCCAAAGTCCGCGTCCCCCCAAACGGGCCAAACGTCGCGTCCACCCCATGGAAGTCGCGTCTTTAAAGCAGTCTCTGCTTTTTCAAAAAGGAACCTGCGTCCAGTCTCCTGCTTCTGCAAGTCAGTTCAACAGTACACTGACGCAAACAGACAACCAACCACTCCCGGCCAAAAGCGCACCCGTGACAGACTAAAAGCAATCGGGGAGGTCTAGACTGTGTATCTAGACACTCAACACGATCAACTCTGACGGCTTCAAAGAGTTCAACAGTACACTCACGAAGACCAATTCCAGATAAGATCAAGCCCGAAGCATCAACAGTCCAGTCATAAAGGCGAACACGGCTAAGATCCAAAGTATTCCGAAATCCGTCCCATTCAACTGCGGAATATCAGAAACTTTGGAGGGGGTTCTGTAGGCTGTCTAAAAATGACTAAACAGACAAGCCATTAAGGAAGCAGAGTTTCAAGCTCTAGACGCGAGAAATCGATGCCCGCGTCTCAGCATTAAGACGCGTTGGCTCTACACCCGCGTCTCAACGTCCAGACGCGTCGGCCCGAAGCCGCGTCTCAGCATCAAGGCGCATCGGCCCGACGCCCGCGCCTCAGCGTCCAGACGTGAAGGCCCGAAGCCCGCGTCTCAGCATTAAGGCGCGTTTGGCTCGACGCCCGCGTCTCAAACTTCAAGGCGCGTTTGGCTCAACGCCCGCGTCTCAGTTGCAACTGCCCTGATTGCGGGGCCAGTCACCGCGCATGTAGCGGGTAGTGGCCCCTCATTCGGGAGCGTTTTCAGGAGGCACCTTCACCCCCTGAGACCCCTATAAATAGCCTTGTTTGCTATGAAGAGGGGATCGAAGCTTTGGAGAAGTGGAGAATTAAGAAGGTCAAGGCATCATCAAGATCGATCAAATCCAGGCAAGAGGATCATCAAGAGGGAAGCACAACTTCAGCAACAGACAGAGGGAGGAGACTCTTCAGCGAGCTTACTGAGTACTAGCCGCTCTTCGCCTACCTCCTCTTTGAGAGTTTTGGTAGACGGAGCTGAGTTACTCTTTCTACCGACCGAAGAGAAGGCCCCCGACGGTCCAGGACGGTCATCTGGTCAACGGAGAACAAGATTCACTCTCCACCGTCACACGAAGAACCCAGCATTAAACAAAGGGGGGATTCAAGCTTCAACATCCTCCCTCCCTTGTAACTAGAAGGAAAAGTCTTGTTGTAATCTTTTCATCTGATTCAAAGAAATCTTTACAACAATTCCCTCTTTCTTTTTCCGGCGCAAACACCTGTCACTAAGGGAGATAAGTTAAGTCTACTCTAATGTCCCAAGAATGATCTACGGAAAGAGCAAATGAAAGACATTCCATATGCATTGGCGGTTGGATGTCTGATGTGTGCTCAAGTTTGTACCCATCCAGAATAGCATATACCATTGAGAAACTTGACATAAACTTGATCAATCATGGGATTGATCTCTGGAAGACTGTCAAGAATGTAATGCGATATCAATAGAAGACTACATGAAATCTGATCAGTTGCAGCTGATCGGATACACAGATTCAGATTATGCTGTATGTATCGACAATAGGAAGTCCACTTCATGTTATATTTTCCTTATTGTAGGAAGATGGTGGATTTAGTCGAGAGGCCATTACAGCTACACTGTGATAATAAGAGTTATAGAGCTCTACTACAATAGTGATAAGAGTTCAGTAAAGTCGAAGCATATCGACATCAAGTTTCTTGTCATCAATGATAAAGTTCGGAATCATATTTTGTCTGTTGATAGTGATTACACTATTCTTAACATTACAGATTCACTCATTAAAGGACTTTCACCAAAAGTATTCTTAGAGCATATTGCTCATATGGGGATGACTAGTCATTATGATATCCTGATTTTGTGGGAGTGGATAATTTTATGTAACAGACATTATTTCTAAGTGCACTTTATGGATATTTGTTGATTCTGATAAATAAATTTATAACTGCTTTTCCTAAAGTTTACTTTTGCGCATTTGAGTTTGTTGAATTAGCAGTTAGACTCGTTGGAGTCATAAAGTGAGACTCGTTGGAGTCATAAGGCTAGACTCGTTGGAGTCATAAAGTGGAAACCAGTTGGAATTGTACCTTATTTGATCAGAGGACATTTCCATGCCACACGTCCACATTTGATCTATGTCATTAGGGTTCTGAAACTTGTGATGTGGAAGGTCCTACCTCGATTATACAGAAGGTAACGATCGCCATGTTCGGTGGCAGGACACTTAATGGACCAGATTGTTTTGTAACGTGGTTTGTGGGCGGTTAAAGTTTTGACGTCATAAAGTTATGCATAATATCTATTCAGTATGACTTGCTTGGCCCAAGTGGGAGATTGTTAGACTTATTATGTTTTAAAGTCTAATTTATTTTGGGCCTAATCAAGTCAATTGGATATTTGCACCCGCCCATTTAACCTATGTTGTTTGAACCAATAAAGAATTGATCAAAACTAAATGGTTTGGGTCTAGACACGTTTTCAATTACACTTAGCCATGAGTGTATTTAAATTAGAATGTGGGACTCATCACACGTGTGGAACTCGTGTTATAAATCAAGAGCCTAGATCTATGATGAGTTGAACTAGGGTTTCTTGATGCTATATATACCATGAGTAGGGTTCCCTCTCCACCAACAAGAATAACCATCTCTCTCTTAGAGGCCTCTCATCTCCTCTAAGGATAAAGAAGAGAACTTGGTGGCTGGAGAGAAGAATCCTCTCCCTCAACTCCGGCGCCTTCGAGATCGTGCAATATTCGGCATCCTCGCGATGGAATCAGGTATACCTAAAACCCTCCTTCCCGTTGATCATGATAAAGAGGCTTACAGTATATGTGTAGATCTTGTATGGAATAAATTTAGATCTAACATAAAAAACCTCTCTTTTGGTGCAATTCTATTTTATATTATGATAGAAGTGACACTAATTAGCATCTCAGTATCATAGAGTACCTAGTTTTGCGGGGCCCAAACTCCATGACAACAATACGGACAAATACTTTCTTTGGGCATTTATAGAGAACCATGAGCTCAAAAACTTAGGCCTTGTAGGATGTTAAGGGTTTTGGAGAGAAGATTTGAGAAGAGTTAGAGATTAGAGTTTGTAACTTCTACACCAATTTGAAATTGGTATTGGAGTTAAGCATTTGTCCTTAAAAAGTAGGGGGCAAAGTGCATAAATTTTTTCAAAAAATACTAAGTTTGCCCTTATCAAAGCCCCGTTATGATTACATGCTAACTCTCACAAAATTTAAGTGTTTAGAAGAGTTAGCAAGAGTTGGAAGCCAACTCTAGTTAACTCTTGTTGCCAAACAAGGCCTTATTCTTCAAATTTTAGGGTTGTAAGTTACTAAAATATCTGATATGAGTTGTTTTATGTGCTATTATTTACTATTGGTTCCAAGTGTTAATTCTGCTACATGAAAGAATAATTATAAAAATGAGGTTTGCAAATGGGAGAATCAATTTTGACATGTACTTGACATGTAGGCTTATCATCCCACTTTGTTACTACTAAATGAAGGGTATAAATTTAGTATAAGTTAGAATTGAGAAGGCTCCATTGGGAGATTAATTAACTTTCCAATTATCTCAATACCTGGTGTGTAATCTCTTGGCGATGTAAGAATGGGCAATGGAGGGTACTTTATAAAACGTAGCATAATTGGTGGATATAAAAATAGGTGTGTTGGTGATATAGACTAATCTTGTGCCTCTAGGAATAACATTTAAAAATTCATTAGTGCCCCGACTCTTTATTCCTTGCCCAAAGATGCTATATTGAAGAGGATAATGAAAATTGATACAGTAAACGTAAGCCCTAAGGAAAAATATTTTTTTTCAATATGTAGTACCTATATATTTAGCAGTCTGAAAAAATGTGAATGTTTCATTAGGAATACTAGTTCAAAAAATGGAAAATGTTTTATGCCGTCAAACATGTTAATGCAATTAGAGTACAGAATACATTTGATCCCTTGATGGTACCATTTGGATAGTTGTATGCTAGTAGACAAAACAATTATTATGCAGTAGCAAGTCTATAATGCCACTTCATTTAATCCGTAGTGATATACACTACCAGGAGGGGAGTAAAACCTTGTGTATGTCACAAACTGGAAAAACCTTCTTTGAAATATGCATATCAATTCTTGACATTAAGGAATCAATCAACTTAGTATGCCTGGATTTATGCGATACTTGATCTAAGATACAAAGTTTTACTTTCTCTTATTGGTAGAAGAAAAACTTCAGTTCTAACCTCTTGAATTTTGTCACTGGACATGGTTCCCAAACCGAGAGGCAGCGGCCCAAACCGAGAGGCCAGCGGGTGTATCATTTAGTTTCTATAAGGACCAATGCAAATGGAGCCTATAATCAATCTTGGTTAAACCTAGAAACATTTCAAAGAAGAAAAAGCACAAACCTTCCATGATCTCAACATAACATCTGTTTTAAGCCTGAAAAGGATCCAAAGAAGGAGACCAAGGTAGCAGAGGGAGGAACAATATACATCTATGCATAGGGGTAGTGAGGGAAGGATGATGTATTCAAGGCTATTTCACATTATTAATTGCCTTAAATATTTTAAGCAAAACAAGGACTGAAACATTGATCTGACAAAAGCAGAACGAAGGGAGCGTTATGATAAGCAAATCCCGAGACTCTGACTGTTGGAAGACTTTACTTTATATTACTCAATCAATAATCAATAAAAAGTTGTTAATTTTACAAATGGAATCTGTAGTTAAATCGATTATTTTGGTCTTGACGCTCTCGGTTGTAGTTGGCAGTGCTACAATCAGATATAAATACAGTATTTAAAAGGGTTTCTGTAGGAGAATGAGCTCGTATGGAATGATTTCCTGTCAGCGATTAATAATATTGACCTTTTTAACTTGTGAAGGTGGCCCTAAACAAAGTTGATTGGAGGACATTGATCCATATAGGTGATCCAACAATTTGGGATAAAAGTTTTCTTGTTGTTGTTGTGGTCGAATGATCTGATGTTGCTTTTCGGAAATCCCTTTTAGACCTTTGTAGAAAATACTGTGCATGGTGAAGTTGTAAAAAGACATAAATTAACCCTTGTCAGAAAGAAAGTAATCATTTAGCTTCTGTTTTTAAGTGAAACTATTTGTTTGTATTATTTCATTCAACTTAGATTAGGTTTCAAGGGCTATCACACATTCCTCCCTCAATGAGACTCCATTTGAAATCACTACGTCAGTGTTGCTCTAGAACAATACCATATTTCTGTGTTTAAAAAAAAACATTTATGCAATCACTGCAGCTGTCACAAATGTTTCTTTGAAAGTATCTATATTCATAATTCTTAGAGTATTAGGAGGCAAATAAAATATTCAAGTAGGACGTGTTAGGGGTAGAGCTTGGGAAGCCGGTGGGATTATCTCAGCAGTTGTTTTGTATGCCTTTGGCAGAAAGACAGACTTTCTTCTTCTTGTTTTTGTGTCTGTGTTTGTGCTTGCACGCCTGAGAGTGCATGTTGGTAGGGCTTCCTAAGTAACGAATTACAAGCTAAAAATATTTTCTGTATGTTAATTTGTGAGGAATCATTGAGTAACTAGTAGTATTTGGTTAACAACAGTGGTAGAAGTTTGGTACCAGACTTATGGGAATGTAAAAAATATTCATTATTATTTTTAATATTTGGTTGCAGTTTCTAATTTATGGTTTGTTGTGAGGTCTTTGTGGATCTTATCATTTATCTATGTTTGGTAAAGTCATTTTCTCAACATGTCCAGGAATCAGAATTTCTACATGAGATAATTGTACAGGTCGCAGTTATTATAAGTCTGTAATCCAGACATTCAGGCCTCATGTAACTTTGTAACTGCTAACAGGGAAGGTCATCCTGGAGGCTGCTATTCTGACGGCTGTCGTGGTTGTGGGACTCACCCTCTACACGTTCTGGGCGGCAAAGAGAGGCCACGACTTCAGTTTCCTTGGCCCTTTCCTTTTTGCTGCTGTCTTGGTACTGCTCGTGTTTTCCCTCATCCAGGTAAGGAGATGAAGTTTTTTACTCTTGCAGACTCTTATGGGTTGTACTATTTTTAATTTTATTGGGTGCTTTGGTGTTTGTCTATATATGTGCAGGTTTTCTTTCCTTTGGGAAAGATATCTGTTATGATCTATGGTGGACTGGCAGCAATCATATTCTCTGGATACATTGTTTTTGACACGGACAATTTGATCAAACGCTTCTCCTATGATGAATACATTTGGGCTGCAGTTTCTCTCTATCTGGACGTCATCAACCTTTTCCTCTCTTTGCTTTCCATATTCAGAGCTGCTGCTAGATAAGGATCAAATGTCCATAGAAAATTGGGGGCTTAAATGATCACATCCTCATTTTCGAATTCAGACTTCCTCTGATATCACAAGTCCTAAAGCTTACCAAAATTGGAAGAAAAAAAAAATTAAATGCTTTTGTACAGTTTATCATTGTTTTCTATGTGACTATTCACTTGTAATAACATATGTGATTATCCTGGGTTGAAATCTCTTATGCTTTGTTGGTATTCGATTTCTTGGTGTGAAGTAGGTGTTTCCTCCACTGATCTGTGACTTTAGAAGCGCGGAAAAACTCTATTTCAGAAAAATAGTTATTCTTTTTTTCTTTAATCTGATGATCATTTTGTGGCAATTGATTCTAAAGTTGCATAATCCACTTGAAATTTGATGAAGTTGCTTGACATTTGAGAAATGAGGTTACATGAATATTGGGATTCAGCTGCCCTTTGTTTATCCAGTGAGGCTGCAAGTATTTCATTTGACGCTTGTCATATCATGTTGTTTCGGTGTATTATGCAAAGCAAGTCTTGGAGTTCATGTTTTGGGTTATTCATCTTGCACTTGCAATGCAACATTAGGTGCTATCTTCTTCTTATTGAAGTGTCTTGTTGGTTTCATACTTCTCAGCTCTTTCTTCTCAAGGAAAAACTGTTAATCTTCAAGAATGGCACTCTCAATTTTGTCTCTTGCTTTTCTGTTTAGAAAGCATATGCAGTCTTCCTGAGGTCAGAATTTGTCCCGCCCTGTGTAACGTCCCGATCTCACGGATACGGAAACGCTACGGTGACGTATATACGCAGAGCGGAAGTACTCTTACGTATATACGCTGAGCCTCAGTACAAGGATTATATATATAAGATACACAATAAGTCCAGCAAAAATAAGTACACAAATACCTGCAAAAGGAATAGTGATCATGATAGATATAAAAATATGAAAAAAAAGAAGAAAATAAAGACTAAATAGGGTCACACCCTGCTTCTCAAAATATGTGGAAACGGAGTCGACGACGTATATACGAGAGAAAAATACTCAATGTAAACACGCTAAGCCTAAAATAACCTGAACAAGCTATATAATCAATATGATAAATCAATATCACTGTAATAATACATATAATGTCTACACATGATCACAGATGAATAATGAAATAAAACAAGTAATGAGTGTGATATATATGGAATCAAGGAAACTATAAAAACCACAAGGAATGAGTGTGATATATATATATATGGAATTAAGGAAACTATAAAAACCACAGGGATAAGAAGAAAGACAAGAGTATCAGATCCAAAAAAAGGAGAAACTCCGAGTCCTCGTTAAGCGTACGATCTCAGTGAGCACCTAATCAAAGAAATAAAACATCCAATATCTGGGCGTGCAAATCCAGCGCTGTCAGAAAGTGACCCAATGAGTGTGTAAGAATAAAAGGGAAGGTGCACGTGCATATAACATGTGTGAGCATATGATGATAATATACACTGAAATAATATACAAAACATAAATGGACAGTAATAAGGGCAATCAGTACAGAACCAGATGTCCAATCAGGTCATGTGTATCATCGGCTGTCCAACATAGCATATATGTGTCAGGCGAATACAATCAATCACAGTACATTATGGACATTTCTGTAATACCCCGTTCCCGGAATACGTACTTAGTTGCGTATTCAGTTTTTCGATCGTATTTTTTTCGATTTACTTCCTGTATTTGACCGATTTCAGTTTTAAAAATCATTTTCCAATATTATGTATTTTCTATGATTTTCTGGATTTTTCCTGAATTAAAATGAATTTCTTTCAAAACGGTGTCGACCAGTGCCGCCGATCGATTCTCGGATTTTTAATTCACAAACAGTTAGGAATTTCTAGAAGGTCCTTTAGACTTTATTTCTTAGAATCATATTTTCTATCTAAATACTTTTTCTGAGATTTTATGAATTTATGAAAATTCCAACGGAGTCGGTAGATAACTGATTCCGGGATTTTTAGTTTTAAAACTATAAATTATTTCTTCAAACGAATTTCACCATGAGTCTTAAAATAATATTCTTGATTTTTAGTAAAATTTTCGGGTCGTTCCGAGATACTTGAATTTCGGACGATTCCGGTATTTTCCAAAATTCCATTTTCCAATTTTCCAATAATTCCAATTTTTCCACATAATCCCACTCACTTTCACCTAATCCTTTTTAAATCCCACTCATTCTCTCTCTCCCCCATGGCCGGCCAAGTGGCCAAGTGAGGGACACCTCACCCTCCCCATATTTGCACAAAACCCCCTCTCAATTACACTATTTGCAACTCCTTTACAAAATCTAACACCTATATAAACAATCTCTTTACATTTCTTTTCCTTTTTCTTCATTTCACCTAAGTGTTAGCCCTCACCAAGAGATCTCTCCTCCTTCTCAACCTCAACCCTAGCTCCAAGAACCACCTCAAGGACTTCATCTCCACCTCAAGCAACCACCTTGGACCTTGGATCATAGCCTTCTTCGCCACCGAAGATCACCTTGGCGCCATTCGTCGTCAACGACTCTTTCGACCGCATAAAACGCCGATTGATCACTCCTCGTGAGTATTTTTACTCACCAAGACATGTGAATTTCCTAGTATACTTGTATCCCCACTTCTTGTACACTTGTGCCTCCAAAATCAGGTTTTTGACCTTCAAATTCGACCAGCAAATTCTGTTCTGTACGCTACTTACAGACCCGGATTAGTCGACTTGACCTAGGTATTAGTCGACTAAACCTTCTAGTTGAACCTTAACCTGTTTCTGAAACACAGTTTTAGTCGACTTACCCTGATCATTAGTCGACTAACCCTTTCTGGAAATAAACCTCAACTCTCTGGAAATCACTGTTAGTCGACACACATTCCTCCCTAGTCGACTAACCTTACTCGAACCAGAAACCCAACTCTCGGCCCTAGTCGACTTATCCTATTTATTAGTCGACTATAGACTACTAGTCGACTAACCCTTCTCACCTTAGTCGACTCCTGAAACAACTTAACTCTCTGTATCCCAGTTCAAGTCGACTTAGATTGACTGTTAGTCGACTTGCGTGTCTGTTAGTCGACTACCCTTTTTACCTAGTCGACTAAATTTCCCTGAAACAGAATATCAACTCTCTGGAACCCAGTTTTAGTCGACTAATCCAGACTGTTAGTCGACTTAAGACCCCTACCAGTCGACTACACCTTCCACCTAGTCGACTAATTTAAGCTGTTTATTATAGTTGATTTCTTTTCTAAATTTGGATCTTACCCTGATACATGTGTATTATATTATGCTTGTTCATGCTTCGTAACTGATACTACTTGACCTATTACTGGATGGATGTTATCTCTTGTAACTTCATGACTTGTTATTACATATTCTCGTTTCATGACATGTTAAATAGTGAATATCACCACTTATCATGCCATCTCTTGAACCAAGCATGATGCATTCAACTTTTGTATAAAATGGACCAACTTACATTGGGTCAGGGGGAAACATGCGGATATCGATATGTGTTCGTGTTTACAGTGGCATTAGGTATATTGTACAATTATGTTCCGGTCTAACCTGAGGGCCTCCAGGAGACCGAGGGGAGTGCTTGCTCCCTTTTCCTGAGTACTATCATGATAAGGGCATACATAAGTCCCTCCTGAATAGCCTAGCGGCTGGCTTCCGTCACCAAGCAACGGAACAATCCTGGACCGTTATCCCGGGCATGTACGGGGTCCACTGTAAACATAGTTCGTCGATACCCCCGCTGTTTCCAATAACAACCTTGTATTACTAGGATATGGATCTATGTGCGCTGGGACGCTGGGTCACATAGCTAGATATCACAGTAAGACAAGTAATAATAATAATAGACTTTAACTATGTATCCATTTCATCCTGATTATAGTTCTTTATGCTTTCATTTCTTGTTGGTTTATATTCATTATGCTGTTCCGTCCTTATTATTCATATCTCTTAGCCACTTGGCTATAACCTGTTCATTTTCGGGAGGTCCTGACTCCCTTGGATTTGTATGTTCAGGTTCCGAAGCTTGGATCGAAGTGGAGCCATCCACAGAAGATCAAGCTTTCTTTAGTGAGCAGGCCGATTAGCTCCAGTCCTTGTGCCAGATCTCTCTTTTTGACTCACGGGATCTTCATCCTACTCGTGAGCATTTTGTGTTTATATTGTATCTTTTGCTTTGAACTTGGTTGTGATAAAAGATACATGTAATGTGTAAAATTTTATCATATCTTGTGATGACTTGTACTTGTACTTTTATGTTGGCATATGTATGGAAATCACGCTTTGTCGTGCACTCTGATCCTTATTGTACTTTTATGCTTAGCGTGTATACGTGGGGGCACCTTTTGACCTGCGTATATACGTCGCAGTGACGTCCCCGTATCCGTGGGATCGGGGAGTTACAGGTTGGTATCAGAGCCTAGGCTCTCACACCTATAGTACAATCAAGCAGCAAATTACTGTAATTTGCTATTGCCAACTACAATGTACAAAGTTATCTAGTCCTTCTTGATCCCTTCTTGATTCCTTCCCTTGTGTCCTAAACTCCTTCCATTTTTCCAATTCCAGTTATCCTTTCCCAAATTCGGTATGGAGAGAAGGACGGGACGAAACCATTCCGGACAAGCATCGAATGGACCCACGGGAGAGAATGTGGACATTCTGAGAGTCATTCAGACGATGATGGAGAACCAGCAGCAACAGACCGAACTTCTTCGGCAGGAGTTGACAGCCCCTAAGGAACAGAGGCCGGGGAATGTTTCAGACTTCAGACGGCTGCAACCAGCCATATTCACGGGTGAAGAGAAACCCCTGGATGCTGAGCAATGGCTGACGGACACCACAGACTTATTGAATGCAGCTCGAGTTCCAAAGGAAAATCAGGTGGAGGTTGCTAAGATTCAATTGAAAGATATAGCTAGGACTTGGTGGCTAGCTGAGGAGGCCAGACTGGAGAAGCCTGTCACCTGGGACACGTTCTCCAAGAGTTTCTACAGCAGATTCTTCCCTGCTACTGCTCAGAAGGACATGGAGGAGCAGTTCATCAGATTGCAGCAATGGAACAAGTCAGTGGATGAGTATGCAGCAGAGTTTCTCAGGCTTAGCCGCTTTGCTCCGTACATGGTAGCTGATGAGGAGAAGCGGGCTAGTAGGTTTCAGCAGGGCTTGCAGATGGACATCCAAGTTTTCCTAATGCCCCAGCAGCTGAAGACTTATTCAGAGGTTCTCACCATAGCTCGGGAGGTAGAGCGTGGACTGGAAAAGAAGCAAGTGAACCAGATGAGGAATCAGGCCATGAAGAGGCCATTTGCACCTATGGGAAGAGGAGGCCCTTACAGAGCAGCAAAGGTTCAGACTGTGAGGCAACCATTCAGACCAGCTCCTTACCAGACGGCCCAACCTTTTCCTTCTGCAGCTATTGTCAGAAACCAGGCCATGTTCGTCAGAATTGCCGTAGGGCAAATGGGTTATGTTTGGTGTGTGGTTCCCGAGACCATTCCATAGAAACCTGTCCACACAGGAGAATGGGGATAGCCGGCCAAGCTTTGCCAGCACTGCAGGGACCGAATGGACAGAGAGCACTTCCAGGGCCACCGGGGCAGAGGAATCAAGGGCCGATGATCAGGGGAGTTCCTCCCCCTCCTCCACAGCGAGCTATTCGCCCAGTCCAGAGAGGAGCTAGGACTGCAGCAGGGCGTGGAAGGGGCCAAGCCTTCAATTTGACAGAAGTAGAGGCTGAGACTTCTGAGGAGGTGATAACAGGTAATATCAGGGTGCATTCTAAACCTGTTTTAGCCCTCTTCGATTCAGGTGCTTCACATTGTTTTATCTCAGATCATTTTGTGGCATTGCATTCCATACCTGTTAGATCTTTAGACCACAAATGGGAGATTAGTACAGGGAATGGAGTAGTCATATCTTCTAGAGTTTGTGCTGACTGTCCAGTAGAACTTTGTGATAAGACCTTGGCCATAGATATGCTCGTACTAGACACCAAGGGGTACGACGTAATCTTAGGCATGACCTGGCTCAGTCAGTATTATGCAGTATTGACTGTAGGGAGAAGAAGATTATTTTCAGGATCCCTCGTCAACCAGAGTTCCAATTCAGTGGGGAAGTGAAGTCTACCAAGAGAAAGACTCGGATGACTGCTTCGGAGGTTCAGAAGGGAGTACCGGTGTGGGATGAATTTTCAGGAGTGTTTGCTGAGATCTCAGGACTTCCGCCTGACAGGATGATTGAGTTCTCTATTGATACTGTGCCTGGAACAGCTCCTATATCCAAGGCTCCGTACAGGATGGCACCGACGGAGTTGGAGATTTTGAAGAAGCAGCTGCAGGAATACTCAGATAAGGGATTAATTCGGCCAAGTACTTCACCATGGGGAGCTCCAGTATTATTGGCAAACAAGAAGGATGGTGGTAAGAGGCTTTGTATTGATTATAGAGAATTGAACAAAGTTACCATCAAGAACAAGTATCCCTTACCAAGGATTGATGATCTGTTTGATCAGCTTCATGGAGCCCGAGTATTCTCTAAACTAGATTTACAGTCGGGTTACCATCAGCTTAGGGTGAGGAAAGAGGATATTCCGAAGACGGCATTCAGGACCCGTTATGGCCATTATGAGTTTCTAGTTATGCCTTTCGGAGTCACAATGCCCCTTCGGTTTTCATGGATTTGATGAACAGAGTGTTCTCGCCCTTTTGGATCAGTTCGTAGTGGTGTTTATAGATGACATCTTGATCTATTCAAAGAGCAACAGGGAGCATGCATAACACTTGAGGATTGTATTGCAGACTCTCCAGCAGGAGCAGCTTCATGCTAAGAGGAGCAAGTGTGACTTTTGGTTGGACAGTATAGCCTTCCTTGGACACATAGTTTCAGCAGAAGGAATTTCAGTTGACCCCAGCAAAGTCCAGGCGGTGAGAGAGGATGGAGGAGGAGAAGACCATGACGGCAAGTGGATTCACAGCCACGGCATGCCATGCGCTGAGATAGGATGGCGGGTGCTCCGGGGATGCGTGGCACGACAAGGAGCAGGAAGGGTATCTCGGGCTTGGCATGCACAAGGAGGTGCACAAAGGAGGGGAATGTGGGTCTACGTGGATGAGGATGATGGTGATGTTGGGGGCACGGTAGGGCTGATGCGTGGCCAGCCATGGGAGAGGGCCATGAGGGGTTGTCGTGGTTCCAAGGATTGCCCACAGTAGAGGAGAGGGTGGAGCCCGGCGCTGTGGGTGTACTGTGGTGATGGAGGCATGACTTATTGTTGGAGGAAGGGGTGTGGAGGAGAGGGAGCATGGCCAAGGGGGAAGCATGGAGGAGGGGAGCTCGGTTGAGAGGGGTTGCAGGTGTCACGGCCAAGGAGATTCAACCATCTCGGCTCCGGCGGCGGCCCGACAACGCGTCGGGCGAGGAGAACGAGTGAGTGTGCCAGGGATGGTGTTCGTGGTGGTGATCTCGGTCGGTTGTGGTGGCGGAGATCGACAGAGGATGAGAGAGAACCCGGGCGGTGCTCAGCTATGGAGGTGACGGCAGAGAAAGGAAGAGGAAGGAGATATTAAGTTTGTGTTTAGATTAGGGTTTGTGATTAAGTTTAGGAGAAGAATATATATAGGGTTATAATTGCTATTGGGTAGTGGGTATTGGGTTGGTGAGTTTTAGATAATGGATAATGGGTAGGATTCACGAGATGGGTAAGTGGGTTGTGAAAGAGAAGGATTGGGCCAAGGGAAAGATAGAAAATCCAAATAACAATAACTAAATATGAACAACAACAATAATAATAATAGGTATTTATAACAAGGTTAATAAATAATAACCAATAAAAAATACATGTATACACTTTTAAAAATACTATTATTTATTATTATGGTATTATAGAATATGGATATTACATTCTACCCACCGTATAAAAATTTCGTCCTCGAAATTTCAATAAAGTAAAAAATGATAAAAAATCATGTTAAAAGAGAAGATAAAGCTTTCACGCCACTTCTCATTGCATCATGGGCCCATCACGCTTCCGCTGCGCGCTCTAGTCTCTGCTACTGACTTCAACATAGAGTGATTAAACTCAGGAGACAAAATCAGGAAAATAAAATTGGGAAGAAGAATAAGAATCAGATTACTATAGAAGTGAAATACACCTAGAGGGGGGGTGAATAGGTGTAATTGCTAATCTAATGCTCTTTTTAAACTTAGTATGGAAATGAGGATGCAACGATCCCTCAAAACACGACTAGGAGCCGAATGCCCAATTAAGGGTCTGAACTCCTTCCTCCCAATTCCCCTTGAATGGGTTAGAGGTGCGCAATGCAACCGTGTTGTATTGAGGTTATGATCGAACAATTAAAGAATGAAATGCTATGATGAAATACACACAAGTAATATAGCAAGTAAATAAACAAGTAAGAATTGCACAAGTAGAGGGTTAGTTCTCAAGCAATAAATTGTAAGCAAATAAAGCAAGAGAAAAGTAAGCAAGATGACACAAAGGCAATCACAAACAAAGATGATTTGTTTCGAGGTTCGAGCCCGTTGCTCTAGTCCCCGCCTTCACCTCCGTGAAGGGTTTCCACTATCCCCTTAGGATCCCGTACAAGTTAGGCCTATCAAAGACCTCAAGCCCGTAGCTTCTCCTTACAAAGAAACTCCACCGAGGAGCTTGTCTCCACAAGAACAAGAATTACAATTAGTGATCTCAACTAGACCACAACACTCTTTCTCAAACTCTTTTACAAACACTCTCACTCTATTACAACTTCACTTATAGAAAGAATATGAAATTTTTGGCTCTATGAAGTGTGGTGAGAAAAACTTCAGTTGTAGAGTGATATTAGCAATCAAACAACAACTGAAAATCAAACTTGAAAGATTGGAAATTGGAAGCCTTAAACAAAAAATTCTTTCTCTTTGAAAACAATGAAAACTTTGAATTTTTCTTGGTAAATAACTAAGGCCTATTCCCCACTATTTATAGGGAGAGAATAGGTTAAAAACTCTGATTTTTCCAGCTAATATCACCTGCAAAAGCTCTCCAACAACTCCTAAAAACTCTGTTAAAGAGAAAAGCAAAACAGTTTTTCAGAAATTCTCAAAGAGGAAAGAGCCGTTATGGCTGTAGCAGGCCTACCGGTCGACCGGGCGGTCGACCGAATCCCTGCTGGCAAAGAGCCGTTGGGGGGTCCGGTCGACCGGTCAGTCGACCGATCTCTTTGGGGAAACACAGTTTCCTTCTGTCGGTCGACTGTTCGGTCGACCGAAAAGATACAGAGAGCAAACATCTTATTTCGGTCGACCGGTCGGTCGACCGACAGACATGCACAGCCTGTGCATGTCCGGACACAGCAGCCGGTCGACTGTCCGGTCGACCGGTCTGCCTGAAACAGGATTCTGGGCAGATTTTTTTTGAGATAGAAATTTTGTAAAAATTCTTTAAAAAATCTGAGGCTAAGTGTTATGCTGAAAATAGTTTATATACATGTTTTAAACAAGTTTTTGAAGATATAAAGCTTTGAGTACATGTATGTATAAACTAAGGCATAAACTTAGAAATAAACATTTTCAAAAAACAAAGAGAACATACAAAACAAATGTGTGTGCAAATCCTAGAGCCAAATTTCACATATTCAATCTTTAACAAACTAAACTTACAAACTACTAAGGTCTTCAAGACTTCAACATGGGCTATCTTCACTTGATCTTCAATATTGCACTTTTAGCCCAATTTGACTTGTCTTGAGTCCAAAGTACCTTCCTTTAGGGAAGAAATCAACTCTTTTAGATATGAACCTGAAACACACTTAATCAACAAAAATATTAGTACAAATAACTAATATGTTTTGTAATCATCAAAACACACTAAACATGGGTTGATTGTAACCTTGGGCCAACAATCTCCCCCTTTTTGATGATGACAAAACATATGAGTTATTAAACAAATATAAGAGGAAAGAGCTTGGAAAGCTCCCCCTTAAACAATGCTATGTATTTAACATGAATATGAACAACTATGTAGCATACATAAAGCATTGAAAAATATCATCACCAAAAAATTTACAAAAATAAGGAATAACAAAATTTATAAAAGTAAAACAACTTTCATTATTTTTCTCCCAAACTTATATATATTTTTCTCCCCCTTTTTGTCATACATCAAAAAGGGTTAAAACAAGGATAAACATACAAACAAGATAATATTTTAAGACATGCTAAAAACAAGAATAAGCAAACTAAAACTATTTTAAGCATCAATCAAACATACATTCAACTCACCACAAATAAATGAAAATCTTGCAAAATCTAAAGGTTTTGTGAAAATGTCTGCAAGTTGAAAATCAGTAGAAACAAAATCTATATCAATGTCACCTTTTTCAAAGTGATCTCTAAGAAAATGATATCTAATGTCTATATGTTTGGTTTTACTATGTTGATTAGCATTTTTGGTCATGTGAATAGCACTAGTATTATCACAATAAATCTTAACATGATCAAAATGTAAATCAAAATCGAGAAGAGTATGTTTCATCCAGAGTACTTGTGCACAACAAGCTCCAGCTGCTACATACTCCGCCTCGGCGGTTGATAGGGCTACACTATTTTGCTTTTGGAAGACCAAGACACAAGACAATTACCTAAGAATTGGCATGTTCCACTTGTACTCTTCCTATCTACCCTACAACCGGCATAGTCGGCATCCGAATAACTAGACATGGTAAATTGGTTGGTTTTCGGATACCACAAACCTAATTCAATTGTGCCCTTAAGATACCTAATTATGCGTTTTACCGCTATTAAGTGTGATTCCTTAGGACATGATTGAAAACGTGCACATAAACATACGGAAAACATTATATCCGGCCTACTAGCCGTTAAATAGAGTAAACTACCAATCATGCTACGAAATAATTTGATGTCTACTTCCTTACCTTGTTCGTCCTTGTCAAGTTTCGTAGTGGTTGCCATGGGAGTCTTTGCTACTTTGGATCCTTCAAGCCCGAACCTTTTGATGAGTTCTTTGGTGTACTTGGCTTGGTTGATGAATGTCCATCACTACGTTGCTTGATTTGAAGTCCAAGGAAGAAGTTGAGCTCGCCCATCATAGACATCTCGAATTCGTCCTTCATGCATGACTAAAATCTTTGCAAAGTGAAACATTAGTAGATCCAAAAATAATGTCATCAACATAAATTTGAACTATGAGGATATCTTGATCTACATGTTTGGTAAATAATGTTTTATCAACTTTACCTTTCTTAAAATCATTTGAAATTAAAAATGAAGACAATCTTTCATACCAAGCCCTAGGGGCTTGTTTCAAACCATAAAGTGCCTTATCTAATTTGAAAACAAAATTAGGGTGTGTAGGATCAACAAACCCGGGGGTTGTTCAACATACACCTCCTCATCAATATAACCATTAAGAAAAGCACTTTTTACATCCATTTGAAATAACTTAAAATCTTTAAATGAGGCATATGCTAAGGTCATCCGTATGGCTTCGAGCCGTGCTACGGGTGCAAAGGTTTCTTCAAAATCGATTCCCTCGATTTGAGTGTAACCTTGGGCAACTAACCTAGCCTTGTTTCTAACTACATTACCCGATTCATCCAACTTGTTCTTAAAGATCCACTTAGTACCAATAGTTGGTCTATCGTGGGGCCTAGGAACAAGATGCCATACTTGGTTGCGCTCAAATTGATTGAGCTCCTCTTGCATGGCAAGCAACCAATATGAATCGGCCTCGGCTTCGAGGACATTCTTAGGTTCTATGTGTGAAATAAAAGCAAAATTACCACAAAAATCTAAAGTTTTAGAGCGAGTGATTACCCCTTTTGATACTTCACCTATGACGAGGTCCTTGGGATGATGAGGATTGAATCTCCAATCCTTTGGTAGTGGTTGAGAGGGCTCCTCTTCATTTGCTTGATGTTCATTTCTTGGGCCTCTTCCACTTTGGCTTCACTTCCATCATCATCCTTTGGCTTGTCTCCCATGGTAGAAGCATCTTCCAAGGTCACTTTCTCCAAGCCTTCATCTAAAGCATCAATTTCTACACAATTCTTAACAAACTTGTTAGATTCCTCAAATTTAATATGAATAGATTCTCAATAGTCAAAGTTGACCTATTGAAGACTCTATAAGCCTTACTTGTATTTGAGTAACCTACAAAAATAGCCTCATATGCTTTTGCATCAAATTTTCCCAAATTATTATTAGTATTTAAAAACAAAACATTTACAACCAAAAACTTTAAAATAGGAAACATTTGGTTTTCTAGAGTAATATATTTCAAAAGATGTCTTAGTAGTATTTTTACATAAGAAAACACGATTGCAATGTAACATGAAGTATGAACGGCCTCGGCCCACAAATAATGTGGTAGACCATATTCATTTAGCATTGTCCTAGCCATCTCTTGCAAAGTACGATTTTCCGTTCAACTACTCCATTTTGTTGTGGAGTTCTCGGACAAGCAAGTTCATGTTTATTCCATGTTCCTCACAAAAAGTGGTAAAGGGAAGGTTAATGAACTCACCTCCTCTATCACTTCTTATTCTAATTATTGAGGCGTCATTTTCCTTTTCAACTCTTTTCTTAAAGGCTTGAAAATGTGAAAAGGTTTGACTTTTGTGTTCAAGAAAATAAACCCAAGTAAAACGTGAAAAATCATCTACTAAAACATAAGCAAATCTACTCCCACTTAAACTTTTGGTTTGTGTTGGGCCAAATAGATCCATGTGGATTAACTCTAAAGGACGTGATGTCATGATATCCTTTATTGATTTGAAAGAAGACTTAGTTTGTTTCCCAAATTGACATGCGTCACAAACTCGGTCCTTTTCAAAATTCAATGAAGGAATACCCTTCACCATTTCCTTTGAGTTAAGCCTAGAAATATGGTCAAAAGAAATATGGCCTAATCTCCTATGCCACAACCAAGAGTCATCATCGAGGGCTTTTAAACATGTTATATTACAAGACATATTTAACATATCTATCATATATACATTACTTTCACGAAAACCGGAAAATACACAAACATTAGAATTTTTATCAACTACTTTACAAGCAACATTATCAAAAATAACATCAAATCCTTTATCACATAATTGACTAACACTCAAGAGATTATGCTTGAGCCCGTCTACTAAAACTACATTTTCAATTAAAGGAGAGGTGCCAAGTTTTACATTACCAATACCAATATTTTACCCTTGGCGTCATCTCCGAAGGTGACGGTGCCACCTTCATGATATCTTGATAGGGTTGCAAAATTGTTGATGTCCCAAGTCATGTGCCTTGAGCAACCGCTATCAAGATACCATAAACCTCTACGTCTTTGAGCTTTGGAAAGTACCTACATCATTTAAAACAATAGTTGACTTTGGTACCCAAACTTTCTTGGGTCCTTGAAAGTTAGTGTTACGAACCCAAACATTATGATGTGATGCACTTAGTCTATCATAACAAAAATTAGCTAAGTGTCCTTTCCGTCCACAATGTGAACATGAGTACACTTTTCTATACATGAATGCATGGTGTGTATGTGAAGTGTGAGCATGCTTTGGGGGTTTGCCATGATGCATAGGTTGTGTGGCATGTACATGAGCATGATGAACATTTTTCTTAGGAGCTTGTTTCTTAGGAAACATATTCTCCATCTTTTTCTTATCAAACTCACTACACTTTTTCAGAACAACATCTAATGAGTCTAATCTTTCCTTAAGCATGGCAATCTCATTAGAATCTACAAATGGGGTCTTTCCTTACAAGCAATCTTATATTTTTCAAATTCATTTTTAGTGGAAACTAAAGAAGAATGCAAGTCATTATTTTCTTTAGAAAGATTTACCACTTGAATACTAAGAGATTCATTATCCTTTTTCATTTTCAAATACTTTTTCTTCATGAAGTCATAATTTTGAGAAAGTTCTATAAAAGCTTCACTTAACTCATCCATGGATAAATCTTCATCAAGAGAAGGGGAAGAGGTTACCTTGCTTGTGCCTTCATTTGCCATGAAGCACATGTTGGCGGTGTCGATCTCCTCTTCGGATTCACTTTGGTCATCCCATGTTGCTTCATCGCTTTCTTCTTGTAGGGCTTCTTGGATGAAGATGGCTTTACTTGGTCCGGACACTCCGCTACAATGTGTCCCGGCTTTTGACAATTGAAGCATATGATCTTTCTCTCTTCTTTGCCTCCTTGCCATCTCCTCCGTCCTTGGAACTTTGCCTTGTTGTACATCCTCCGGACGTTTTTGACTAGAAGTGAGAGCTCCTCGTCATCTTCTTCTTCATCATCTTCGTCGGAGTAGGTAGCATGACTTTTGAAGGCAATAGTCTTCTTCTTGGAGGGTGCCATGTCCTCCCTTGCCTTCCTCTCCATCTCATGGGTTTTTAAATTCCCAATGAGTCCGATGAGCTCAATCTCATCTTTATCATGAGTTCCTTCAATGTTGTAGCTTTCACTTCCCAAGATGGAGGAAGAGCCCGGATGATCTTTCTCACCCTTGGTCGTTGTTGATGTCTTCACCTAGAGAAGAAAGCCCATTAGTAATCTTAGTAAATTTAGTAACCATATCATCTATGGTTTCATGTTCTTGCATGCTAAAATTTTCATATTGGGACCGAAGAAGGTCTATCTTGGCCCTCTTCACTTGTGATGTCCCCTCATGTGTTACTAGCAAATGGGTCCAAATCTCATAGGCGGATTTGCAATGGATGACTCTAGCTATGTCATCATCATTGAGGGCTTGTAGGAGTGCATAATGAGCCCTAGCATTGGCATCAAACTCCTTGGTCTCAATTTCGGACCAAGTAGATTCATCACCATCGGGGGCACTAAATTGTTTAGTCACGGCCTTTGCAACTCGGCTACCTAGAGATTGCAAGAAAACGGTCATCTAACCTTCCATATGGGAAAGTTAAGTCCATCAAACTTAGGGGTGTCTTAATACCATCGGCCATGTTTACTATGTGGAAATGAATGAAATGATTAGCAATATGAGGATCTCTCTAAGGTTGTTAAGCCAAATTCTAGAGTCCAAGCTCTGATACCAATTGAAATACACCTAGAGGGGGAGGTGAATAGGTGTAATTGCTAATCTAATGCTCTTTTTAAACTTAGTATGGAAATGAGGATGCAACGATCCCTCAAAACACGACTAGGAGCCGAATGCCCAATTAAGGGTCTGAACTCCTTCCTCCCAATTCCCCTTGAATGGGTTAGAGGTGCGCAATGCAACCGTGTTGTATTGAGGTTATGATCGAACAATTAAAGAATGAAATGCTATGATGAAATACACACAAGTAATATAGCAAGTAAATTAAACAAGTAAGGATTGCACAAGTAGGGTTAGTTCTCAAGCAATAAATTGTAAGCAAATAAAGCAAGAGAAAAGTAAGCAAGATGACACAAAGGCAATCGCAAACAAAGATGATTTGTTTCGAGGTTCGAGCCCGTTGCTCTAGTCCCCGCCTTCACCTCCGTGAAGGGTTTCCACTATCCCCTTAGGATCCCGTACAAGTTAGGCCTATCAAAGACCTCAAGCCCGTAGCTTCTCCTTACAAAGAAACTCCACCGAGGAGCTTGTCTCCACAAGAACAAGAATTACAATTAGTGATCTCAACTAGACCACAACACTCTTTCTCAAACTCTTTTACAAACACTCTCACTCTATACAACTTCACTTATAGAAAGAATATGAAATTTTTGGCTCTATGAAGTGTGGTGAGAAAAACTTCAGTTGTAGAGTGATATTAGCAATCAAACAACAACTGAAAATCAAACTTGAAAGATTGGAAATTGGAAGCCTTAAACAAAAAATTTCTTTCTCTTTGAAAACAATGAAAACTTAGAATTTTTCTTGGTAAATAACTAAGGCCTATTCCCCACTATTTATAGGGAGAGAATAGGTTAAAAACTCTGATTTTTCCAGCTAATATCACCTGCAAAAGCTCTCCAACAACTCCTAAAAACTCTGTTAAAGAGAAAAGCAAAAACAGTTTTTCAGAAATTCTCAAAGAGGAAAGAGCCGTTATGGCTGTAGCAGGCCTACCGGTCGACCAGGCGGTCGACCGAATCCCTGCTGGCAAAGAGCCGTTGGGGGGTCCGGTCGACCGGTCAGTCGACCGATCTCTTTGGGAAACACAGTTTCCTTCTGTCGGTCGACTGTTCGGTCGACCGAAAAGATACAGAGAGCAAACATCTTATTTCGGTCGACCGGTCGGTCGACCGACAGACATGCACAGCCTGTGCATGTCCGGACACAGCAGCCGGTCGACTGTCGGTCGACCGGTCTGCCTGAAACAGGATTCTGGGCAGATTTTTTTGAGATAGAAAATTTTGTAAAATTCTTTAAAAAATCTGAGGCTAAGTGTTATGCTGAAAATAGTTTATATACATATTTTAAACAAGTTTTGAAGATATAAAGCTTTGAGTACATGTATGTATAAACTAAGGCATAAACTTAGAAATAAACATTTTCAAAAAAACAAGAGAACATACAAAACAAATGTGTGTGCAAATCCTAGAGCCAAATTTCACATATTCAATCTTTAACAAACTAAACTTACAAACTACTAAGGTCTTCAAGACTTCAACATGGGCTATCTTCACTTGATCTTCAATATTGCACTTTTAGCCCAATTTGACTTGTCTTGAGTCCAAAGTACCTTCCTTTAGGGAAGAAATCAACTCTTTAGATATGAACCTGAAACACACTTAATCAACAATAATATTAGTACAAATAACTAATATGTTTTGTAATCATCAAAACACACTAAACATGGGTTGATTGTAACCTTGGGCCAACAAGAAGATGAGTCGAAATTAGGAATATCAAAACAAGAGCTGGACTTTCATAGGGGGACGATAAATTTTCAAGTGGACTCAATTGCATAGCGTGAATAATATATGTATATTGCAGTGTAAATATAACTTGTCTCAGGTCACTGATAAGAATTAGGTCTTCTTATGAAATAAAAGCCAAAAGTCAACATCGCAAGTTGAAAACCTGCCTCTGATACCAAGACAACCCTGTCATGCCCCGTTTCCCAAAATACGTAGAAACAGAGTCGCGACGAGAGTCGACGACGTATAGACGCGAGGAAAATACCCCATGTATACACGTTAAACTTAAAGTAACATGAACAAGCTATATAATCAAAATGATAAATCAATATCACCGCAACAATACATTAATGTCTACACATGATCACAGATGAATAAAGAAATAAAACAAGTAATAAGTGTGATATATATGGAATCAAGAAAACTATAGAAACCACAGGGATAAAAAGAATGACTAGAATACCAGATCTAAAAAGGGAGAAACTCTGAGTCCTCGTTAAGCATACGATCTCAATGAGCATCTGATCAAAGAAATAAAACATCCAATATCTGGGCGTGCAAATCCAGCGTCGTCAGAAAGTGACCCAATGAGTGTGTAAGAATAAAAGGGAATGTGCACGTGCATATACATGTGTGAGCATGATGATAATATATACTGAAATAAAACTGAAATAACATACAAAATATAAATGGACCGTAATAAGGGCAGTCAGTACAAAACTAGATGTCCAATCAAGTCATGTGTATCATCAGATGTCCAACATAGCATATATGTGTCAGGCGAATACAATCAATCACAGTACATATGGACAGTTCATTATTATTAATTATGTCAGCGGACACCAATTGTCACTTGCAGTAGACGCATCCCATACTACGCCTACCACGTGTACCAATCGAGATCCTATTTATTGAAATTGATCGGTTGGAGACATTATCCATACTTTAGGTGGGTCCCGTACATACCCGGCACCACGGCCAGATGCCTGGCACTGAACCAGGCCGTACCGCCAGGTACTATAGTAACAGTATAACAGTAACAGTATGAGATGTCAGTCATCCTCAGGAACCCTGCAGTGGAACTCTTCTCGGTGGGCAGCCTATATCTAGGTCCACCCAAATACAGACGTTGTCTCCTCCATCAATTTCTTAATTTCAGTGTAAGTTGTCCATTTACATTATATTAATCAGTTAAAAAAAACAATATCCATGTTACATAGAATACCGGGACGATACAATGACAGTAACAGTACAGTACATCTGGGATAAAATCTAGAATACTCACTATTATAAACCCAAGTACATCAAT
>JAVJIF010026039.1:0-29292 GCA_038442645.1 Agave tequilana | reverse complement strand
CTTGTTAGGTCAGTTGGGGGAGCGTTTGCTCCCCCAATCTTCCCGGGATTCCCCCTTTTGGTTTTTCCCTATAAATACTAGTTTCAGCAGAGAAAAAGGGGACAACCATGCAGAGATAGGATTTAGTCCAGTTTTCCATTTTCTAGTGTAGGTTTTTGTTTTTCTTTTCATGTAATTTTTAGTTTTCATTTATGTAATTCAGAGGAGATCAGACTTTCATAGGAGAACTAGATTGAAGCTTGTGCTGAGAGTGACACTGGTGTAAGATCTCCTTCTTTTCTCTTACTGTTATGAGATCAAATTTATAGTTTTCTTTTTTTATGTATTTCGTTTGAGTGTTCTTCTTCTTCTTCTTTTCTACTTCACTCATTCTTATACTAATTGCTCTCCAAGTGAGTCTAAAAGCATCGAAAGAGCCTTGCCTTTGTGAGTGCCACCGATATCTCATGACGATGGATTTGAGTCTCTTTGTATCATTTCATGCTTGTTTTGTCTTGATGATGTAATGTGAAAGAGACAATAATCAACTCTTATGGGCTATGCGCTGATTGCCTCCACTTCAAGGTAGCATCGTAGCCAAAGATTCAAGGTAAGCTTTTGGTCAAAAGGGGGTAAGTAATTATTTTTAGTTTTTCTTTCTTGTAACTTTTAATTTAGATAACCAACACCACATCTTCCAAATCTTTTTCGCTCTTTTTCAATTCATTTGTACATAGTCATTTTCTGATTTTCTCCACCTTCTCATTCTACCGCTTTCTTTCGCACTTAACTTTAACTCAATTCTTCCTTTTCTTTTAAAGAACTAAAGAAGAACTTTAACCAAACTTTGTATCTAAAAGAAGACTTACTAAAAAGCTTTCATTGTTAGTCCCTCCTTGTGGATCACGACCCACATAGATACTTGCTATTACGGTAGAATTGAGCACTTGCACATCTCTATTTTAAAGTTCTGAAATACTGTATTTTGTGCAGGTTCAAGCATCAATCAATTTTGGCGCCGTTGCCGAGGAGGGACGGTAAGTTACTCTCTTTAAAAGTTTACATTTTGGTTAACTTTCTTCTTTGTTTTTTTTGTACAGATTCAACAACAAAGAATTCTTGCTGTAGTAGACATATAAGTGGCCTTGAACTCTGCTCAAGAAAGCAGAGCCAAGAAGCCCTCAGATTTGCTACATTTTAGTGGCAAAACTGAGTGAACTACTAACCTGTATTCTTGCAAGTTGGCTGAATTAAAAGTCTGAATTTCTGTAGCATTTATCTCCTTCTTTGACTCACTGTATATATATTTCTAACACAATAGTAAAAAGTTGATTATAAATGTTAAAAATGATTTAGACTTTGCATTTAGGCACGTGTCTATTTCATTTCATTTTTTTTATTTACTTGAAGAGTACTGGAGCCAAGGTATGTGTGCATAGCATTTAGTATAAGGTTCATTCTTGTATGATTGCTTAAATGTTACTTTTTTCTATATACTTGTACACTGCACTAAATTGACTTAAGGGCTTGTCCTATAAACAAGATAAGGGGGGGAAGTCATTACCCTCCCTTAGCCCACAAACAATCTCTTCACTCACTAATCCAAACCTAACTAAAAATGAGTAGACGTTGGCCCTAGGGACATCTCGGACTCAATTAGGAGATTATCCTAAGGGGTAAAGGTGTTGAAATTTGACTCCTGCTAAATCAGTGTCTAGGAAGGGGATTAAGGGCCGAAAGCCCGAAGGTTGGTGGTTATTTAATTAAGGAACGTCTTTGACGGAAAACCTCCCACCAATCTTGCCCTGACCTGGCTGATTAGCTTGTGGTCAAAGTCTGCATTATACCTCCCGTGGACAGTCTAACCAGTTAGGAGTCGTCTAGGTCATAGGTCTGCCCTAACTTAGTTTAGAATTTTTTTCTTTTTGTTTTCTTATTTGTTTGTTTTTTGTTTGTATTTTATTGTGCGATATGGCTTATAAAAACAATTTTTTCAATTTTAATGGTAATCCATATTACACACCAACTTCTTTTTCGGATATTACCAACCCGGCATATCATAACTTTGACTAACATAGTGTGCCGGATTGGTCTTATCCGAATCAATATAACCCATGCCCCCAATCTTATAACCATAATTTCCATAATAATTTCAACTCTTCACAGAGTCAGTGGGGATTCACCTCCCCTGAGTCCAATTTTCGACCAACTTGTCCCCCTTATCCACCTTGTCCACAATATTTCCAAGATTCATACTCAGTTCCACCAGTCCAAAATAGAAAACCATCAATTTTGGAAATGAGTATGCGTGAGTCCAAACAAAAATCACAAAATCTAATAGACTCACAATTTCACCATGAATTCCAAAACAACACTTCATTTTTTAAGACCAATCGCAACAAAGCAATGAACCTATCAACTATGAAAAGATGCTTGAAGCCATGACTCAGGCTCAAAACGCTCGTAATCACGACATAGATATGATGGTCCAATCTCTACGTTCTCACTGTCTGACCAGTCCTGATGTCGGTAACCATTCTGTTAGAGCCAAATGTCATGTTGTTTTGGAACACAAGGTTCCATTTCAGCACAATCATTTGAACTTGCCCAAACTACAAATTTTGAAAGTGACATTGACAGTTTGGCAAGTTATCCCTTTCCTGAAATTGAACTTGAAAATGAATATGATCATGAACCTCAACTTAGTGATTCAATTTTACTTCCTGATTCAATTATGACTCCGGTGTCTTCACCTGATTTCAACCTTTTTCCCGAGTCAACATTGGATCCTGTGCCAATTCATCATGAAATTGAATCACCCATCTTTGATGATCATATTGAACTTGACCAATTTACACTTTTGAAAGTCCTATTGACAAATTGGCAAGTTTTCATTTTTATGACATTGAACTCAATGAGAAATGTGACCTAGATTCTCAAATCTGTGATCCAGTTCAAATTCCCGAATCAATATTGAATCCTGTTTTGTTACCCGACTTGAGTAATATTTTAGAGTCAGTTTTGATTCTCACACCTATCATTCTTGAACTTGAATCAACAATATTAGGTCACATCCATTGTTGGAAAATAAATGTGGACTTGAATTTCAACTTCGTAACTTGGACCTACTTTTCGATCTAATCTCGACTCCTGAACCTTTACTTGACTTAAGTCACCTTCCTAAGTCAGTATTAGTTCCTGTACTTTCTGAGTCCAAGTTAATTATTCTATCTTTTCAGACTCCATTTTGGGACAAGGCGGTTGACAAATTTGACTCCGAAATTAATTATGAAATTTGAAATTAGATGGGGTTAAATTCTTAATAAAAATCCTTCATGGATACATCATTTTAATGGGTTATATTAGAGAAATTTCTGGTGGGTTCCTCCGAACTCTACGAAAAGTCAATTGGGCCACATTTCGTGGACCAATCAGACCACCACCGGAACCACCACCTTAAGGTAACATTTCCTTCCCTTTCTTCTTTTTCATGCATCTATGCATTAATTCATACATTGAGAACAATTCATACATTGAGGACAATGCATGAGATAGGTGTGAGGGAGGGTTCTAACATAACTTCAAAAAAAAAACAAAAAAAACAAAAAAATTTAACATTTTTCTTTACTTTAAAAAAAAACTTTTTGAAAATAGAAACAATATTTTGACATATTTTTTGTAAGAAATTAAGTCAATTTTAAGGAATAGGAAAATCAAAATTAGGATTTCTTAAATTTGGTCAAAATAAGATTATTTGTTTGATTTCTAGGGTTAGGAAGATAACTTGTCAAAGTAATTTAGTCTTGATATTTACCTTAATGAAATATGCATACTTCATACACTTACACACTTAGGGTTCAAAAACAAAGATTCTTATGCCTTATATTAAAAAAAAGAAAGAAAAACGAAAAAAAATATCTATGAAAGATGAACGAATCTAATTATTGATTAGCTAGGTACTTTGGCCTAAGCAAGCCTTAGTATTTATGCGAAAGATGATTAGATAAGTTTGAGAAAAAATATATATATAAATCCTCTGATTAAGCTGGGTATTTGTGCCTAATAAAGCATAAGTATTCACGCCTAAAAGGGGTTCAAATAATAAAATTCTTAGTTTTGTGGCCTTATTTGCTCGAGTCCTTAACTCCGTGGGGTGTTTTCTCACCTGGTGCCCTAAGACCGTTTGGTTTGGGAGTCGTCAATTAAAGGCTCGTTACATGGGAAGATTAGAAAGCCTAATAGAACTAAGGAATAATACCACAAAAAATATATATATAAATAAATAAGGCATAAGAGTTAAAGTTAATGAACCCTTAGTCAAAATTTTCACGATCACAAGGTGCATATGACTTAGGGTAAAGTAATAGACTAAATGAGAAGTACAATTTGACTCCTTACTTGATTGATAACGAATTTTTGAATAGAGACTAAGTTTAGGAATGAAAAATTCAGTTTTCTTAGAACTTATAGATTACTTAAATCTTACAATTATATTTCAAATATTTTTCTCTTTCAAAATGCTTTTCGAAAATACTAACTCTTTTGTTCCTCTTTCTTTATGGATTTGGTGGGTGTAATCCACTGAAAACCCTCACGAGACAAAACTCGTCGGGAAACCTAGAGGTTTAAAGGCTTGTTGCACATGCTCAGTGCAATCGAGTGACCTGCGAAAGTGGTCTAATAATCCTTAGTATAGTTTAGTTGTTTTGCTCGAGGGCGAGCAAAAGATAAGTGTGGGGTGTGATTAGTCACATATATTGCATATATATTTTCACCTTACCATACTTTTTAGCTAATAAATCCTATTAATAAATCTTCTTTTTCTTTGTTAAATGTAGGACCAAGTGCTAAAAGAAAGAAAAGAGAAACAAGCCCAAAAGCCCACCAAATTCTAATTTAATTCAGAATAAATTCGAAATTAAGGAATCAGGGCAAAATCTTAGCATATTAAGAGGTTGAGAAGAATCCTCCCTGAATCAAGCGGTGAAGCCAAACAATCAAAGGCTATTTCGTCAACTTTTGGAGCAGAAACAAGAAAATTAGAAGAATATACGGGAAATACACCAAACCGGGGATCTCCACCAATTGGGTGTGGCCACCTGGCCACACCAGGGCCGCAGTTTTCGCGGCCTTGTTAGGTCAGTTGGGGGAGCGTTTGCTCCCCAATCTTCCCAGGATTCCCCCCTTTTGGTTTTTCCCTATAAATACTAGTTTCAGCAGAGAAAAAAAGGGACGACCATGCAGAAATAAGATTTAGTCTAGTTTTCCATTTTTTAGTGTAGGTTTTTATTTTTCTTTTCATGTAATTTTTAGTTTTCATTTATGTAATTCAGAGGAGATCAGACTTTCATAGGAGAACGAGAATGAAGCTTGTGCTGAGAGTGACACCGGTGTAAGATCTCCTTCTTTTCTCTTATTGTTATGAGATTGAATCTATAGTTTTCTTTTTTTATGTACTTCGTTTTAGTGTTCTTCTCTTCTTCTTTTCTACTTCACTCATTCTTGTATCAATTGCTCTCCAAGTGAGTCTAAAAGCATCGAAAGAGTCTTGCCTTTGTGAGTGCCACCGATAGCTCATGACGATGGATTTGAGTCTCTCTGTATCATTTCATGCTTGTTTTGTCTTGATGATGTAATGTGGAAGAAACAATAATCAACTCTTGTGAGCTATGCGCTGATTGCCTCCACTTCAAGGTAACATCGTAGCCAAAAATTCAAGGTAAGCTTTTGGTCAAAAAGGGGTAATTAATTATTTTAGTTTTTCTTTCTTGTAACTTTTAATTTAGATCACCAACACCACATCTTCCAAATCTTTTTCACTCTTTTTCAATTCATTTATACATAGTCATTTTCTGATTTTCTCCACCTTCTCATTCTACCGCTTTCTTTCTCACTTAACTTTAACTCAATTCTTCCTTTTCTTTTAAAGAACTAAAGAAGAACTTTAACCAAACTTTATATCTTAAAAGAAGACTTACTAAAAAGCTTTCATCGCTAGTCCTCCTTGTGGATCACGACCCGCATAGCCACTTGCTATTGCGGTAGAATTGAGCACTTGCACATCTCTATTTTAAAGTTCTGAAATACTGTATTTTGTGCAGGTTCAAGCATCAATCACAAAACTTGATATAGTTTTACAAGAGAGGGTAAAGATTTCAAGCGAAAGGGATTCCTTGAAACCTAACTTAATCTTGTTCTAAAAGAAAATGAAGTTTTAAAGAACAAAAATGATTTTGAACTTGTTTTAGAAAAGAACAATTTTCGTCTTCAAAACATAATTTTGTTTTAAATGAAAATGAGTCTTCGAAAAACAAATTGATTTGATTTTAAAAGAGTTGGAATGCATTTCTATTGAAAAAGACTCTTTGAAAAATGATTTTGATCTCATGTTTGTCATACTTCTATTGCTTCATTTTCTTGCGATAAACATGTTCCTTACTCACTTCTTCTTCAAGTATAAATAATGATATTTGCATGTTGAAGAAAAGTATAGATTATTTGGGCTCCACTTTGAGCCAATGTGCCATGAACCACACATGGTTGGAATCTACGTTTTGAAAAAAACATACTCCACATATGCATGCACACAAATCATGGCATACACATGCTCATCATGCTCACACATATGATTATATGTATGCTAATGTGTACACGTGTTTACATTGTAGATGTAAGGGCCACCTTCCAAAATTTTGTTATGATAGGGTTAATACTTCAAATTTTGCAAATAAGTTTATTTGGGTTAGGAAAGGTGCTAACCCCATGGACCCAAGAAAGTGTGGGTACCAAAATCTACCCCTATTTCATTTGTTATAGGTGTGAGCTCTTACAAGACGTGAGAGTAGTGGTACCTTGATGGTGGATGCGTTTCGAATTAAATGATCATATTTATGGATACATTACTTTCAAGGGATGTCTGGTGGGAGAACCACCATAGTTTGGCGACCTGGAGAATAGTTCATATGGTTTGGCAACTATTTCTAACTCCCATTTTTGTAATTTTCATATTCATTATGTTTAACGCAATGTGTATTAGACTTGTGATATACATGCATAGTATTTGAGATACATCCATGTTCATATAAATTCATATTTTTTTGTTCTCACTTTAGTTTAACTATTATGTATATCTTAGTTCTAGTAGCATATACATTTATCCTAATGATCATGTTTGTTTATATTTTTGTGCTACATATTTTGATTACTTGTTTGGATGTAAGTTTTATTAAAACTTGTATTTACACTTGTACAATTAGTGAGCTACACTTGATTATCATGTGCTTGTGCGTTATTGCTCATTTGTACTAATTAGATGTACTTGTATGACCTTGTTTTGATGATTCATGCATCTTTACTTGTTTTTCTCATTTTTGTATATGTTTTTGTTTAGCTTTATATATATGTTAATTTTGTTCAAAATTATAGATATACATGTCTATCCTAGAGTCACTTGCCTTTCATATAATATTCTATTATGGAGTCATTTATATTTGGATATGTATGTATACTTTAGTTTCGACAAAGCATACATATACCTTGAAGCTTGTTTAGTTTTAATGAAAATCTTAGTTTTGATGATTTTTCATGTTGATGAAAAAGATATTTAATTTTGATTGAGCTTCATTGTTATATCTCCGTGAATGTGTTGATTATATGATTTTTGTGCACTCTATATATCTTTTGTTTACTCATGATTTTGATTCATGAGCCTATATGAGCTTTATAGATTTTTGATTGTCAATTCTCGTGTAATTTTCATATATTATGGAATATATATTTATTTTATTTCTTACTTGAAGGATTTCATACTAGTTTTTTAAAATTATCATAAAACTAGTTTCGTTATTTTTCAATTGGTAGAGTTTTCAAATATGTTAAAAAATATTTTCAGATCATATTTTTGAAAACCCCTACCATCTAAGGGCAGTTGGATGGGCGGCCATGCCTTATATACTCTTATTGAATATCTTTCAAACATGTGCATGATAGGGTGATAAATATGAGTTATACATGATCTGAATGAAAATTCATTTTTGTATACTCGTATTTGTTTTCTATATGTATGCATCTTAATTTCAATTGATAATATATTTTTCTGATCATACATACATATGGATGTTTTTCTTATGCTTATTATACAATGTCCATACATTTTAAAGCACAAATTGATTTTATGCTAAGTTTTATGTTCTTAATGATAATTGGTATCTTTACAAACTTATGCATTCTTTTTATTGGTTTTCATAAAGTGAGAGAAAAACTTTTGTTTTATTTTTCAATTGGTTTTATTTTCATTTGGTATCTTACTTTCACTCTTTATAATGAAAAAAAATTTGTTTTGGCATATGTTTTCAATATTGTATCAATCATCTTAAATTGGTATTATTCTCAATTAGTATCTTTTACTGCAAAATAATTTTAGTATTTACCTAAAAATTTGATTATTTTACTTTCAATTGGTATCATGTCTTTCTATTGGTATCAATTGGTAAAAGAATTATTTTATTTTAATTTGATAAAAAGATAGTTTTACTTTTAATTGGTTATAGTTTTACTTTCAATTGGTTTCTTTCAATTGATTTTTTTTATTGGTATTAAGATTTTGTTTCAAAATATATTTTTATTGGTAATATTTGTTTTTCTTCATCCTTTGTTGATGAGTGACAAAAGGAGGGAGAAAATTTTGGGATTATATGTGCATGTTTTTATTAATTGTTTATACATACATATATATATATATATATATATATATATATATATATATTTAGAATTTGGGATTATATATTCATGTTTTTATTAATTGTTTATGCAATAAAAACATGCATATATATTCCCAAATTATATATATATTATATATATATATATATTAGTATCTTGAGCCTACATTGCATATCTTTATCGTTTTATTCATATGCATAAGTTAAGGGGGAGCTTCTATGAAGCTTACTCTTCATCTATGGATATATAACCTCATAAATTTTGTCATCATCAAAAAAGGGAAGATTGTTGGCTCAGAGGCCCTTCACTTTACTTTGATGATGACTAACTTATAAATGTTAATTTGCTAATGATCTTGTGTTTATATAGTTTGAGTTATTGATCATGATCTTAGTAGGTGATTAGCATCAACAAAGAATTCAAAGTCAGTTTTGGAGTTAACACATGTAGATTCAAGAGATCGTGCTTCAAGATCGCATCTAGCACTCGGATAGAGTCAAACTCATTTGGATCAAGTTTGGATCGAGTCATCTTAGAGAAAAAGATTTACAGGAAGATTTCATTTTGTTTAGTTTGTTTAGATTTTGTGTACAGATTGATTAGTTTTGATATGCTCAAGTTCACACATACAAGTTCAATACTTTTGATTTCGGTTTAACCGTTTTAAATTTTAAGAATATATCTTTCGATTTCATGAATAGATAGCATAAAATTAGTTTACATAGTTTAAATGTGTATTGAATTTTATCCATATATATTATTATTTCATATTGTAACAAAACTTATTTTGATGATTCTAATTCATGGTTTCAAGTGTTTTTATAAAAACTTATTTTTGGATTTAATATCAAAAGCATAGATATATCTTTTATATGTGTATTAGATTCTATCCATACACACTATGCTTCAAATGAGTTTAAATATGTTATTTTTAAACTTATACAAGTTTTGGAGAAAACTTATTTTCATTTCAAAGTTTGGTTTATGGAAAATATGGTTTCCAATTTAAAGCTAATTTCTATGCCTCAAAAATAGTTCAAATAATTTGTAATATGTGTTGAATTTCGATCATACATATTTGTACTTCAAATAATTACAAGTACCTATTTTTCTAGATTTTATGAGATTTTATAGATAATTAAAAGATCATATATTTCAACTTATAAACCCTGGCTGAGCGCTGCTAACGGTCGGCCAATCGGTCGACCGAAGCATGGCTCGGTCGACCGACCGATCGACGACGTGCACAGATGTGCACAGGCTTTAGCGGTCGACCACTCCAGAGAGTCTTCTCTTTGGATTTGACCCCCGTCGACCGACCAGAGAGTCCAGCTCTCTGGTTCTGGCCTCGGTCGACCGGGCGGTCGACTGACAGGCAGTTTACCTTAGGGCGATCGACCATTAGTTAACCGATAACCTCAACAGTCAGAAATATGACCGTTAGCCTGTCAACCGGCATGTCATTTCTGACCTGTTCTGTACCTCAACAGCTATATTTTCAAACCATATAAATATGGGTCCTTTGAGGCCAGTTTTAACTAAGATTTTCAAAAGCAAAATTTTCCATCTTCTTAAGTGTTTTCAGCAAGTTTTAAAAGAAGTTTTTATGCTACAAATCTCTTATCTTTTATTCGTTTCAAAGTTTTTAAAAAAATCAAAGAAAATCAATATTTGGGAATTCTATCTATCAAAAAGTTTTTCCCAAAAGTTTTCCTTTGTTATTTCTTTTCAAAACACTTTGTTATCTCACACTTGAGCTATCAATTCTAAACCTATCTTTTGGGTCGTGTTTTGTGAGAAAAATTATTTGTGATCCTTTGAAATCACCAAATGTTGTTTGTGATCATAGGATCACCAAGTTATAATATTTTCTTTGCTTTGGCATTGTACCTTCCCTCTTGTGTATAGGTAATTGTGTTTGAGAGAGGAGTTGTGTACTCCAAGTGTTGAGTTATAATTCCTCGGTGGAGGTCCCTTTGTGGAAGGTTCTGTGTGGACATAGTAGAAATCCTTCTGTGTGAAGGCGGGGACGTAGAACCGTGGCTCGAATCTCAAAACATATCCTTGTGTTTGTGTTCGGATCTTTTCTCTCAACTCTCTCTCTCTCTCTCATATCTTACATTATTTTTAATTGTTCATATTATATGCATGCTAGATATTATTTGTGTGCCTATACCTTTGTTCAACCAAGAGAGATTTTAAAGCACCTTAACTCTTAATCTAGAGAAATCTAAAAGAGTAGTTCTAGAGACCTTCACAGGGAATTTGGGCTCACTCTTGATTACACATAGTGTACTTGCAATTAAGTTTTAAAATCTGCATCATTTGTCTGGGATTAATTTGTACATCTATTCACCCACTCTAAGTGTACTTACAGAAGCTTTTCATGCTTGCATTTGTGTTAAAACGCAAAGCTACACAGGATCACGTTTTAATATTGAAACGCGACCCTGAGGTCTGCGTCTTAAAGAACAACACGACCATCATGTTTGGCAGAGAATGCGAGGTTCTCATTTAAGGTTGAAATGCAACCTCTGTGCTTGACAAAGGATGCGAGATCCGCGTTTGGGTTGAGGCGCGACCCTCGCGCTTGTCATGAGGCTAGAACGCGACCTCCAAATTTGCAAGATTCGCGTCTGAGGCTTTGTCTTCAGTGATTTTTACACAACTACAAAACCCCCTCCAAAGTTTATAAAACTCCACGGTTGACTGGGACGGATTTCAGAATACTTTGGAATTCAGTTGATTTGGACTTCCATGATTGGACTGACAATCTTTTGAGATGGCCTGAGTTTGATCTTGTTGATTTCGGTCTTTATGAGTGTACTGTTAAACTGCTTGAAGCCTTCAAGAAAGATCATTGTAAGTACCTAGATATACAGCTTAGAACTTATTTGTGCTCTGATTTGGTGGTTGGTGTAATGTTGAACCGATAGAGTTATCGATTGCTTTTTTCAGTGTATTATTGAACTGATTACAGAAGCAGATACATACTCCTTGTATTTGAAGAGAAAGGACGCTGCTATCGCAAATGTCACGTTGGATGTGACTGTCATTGGACGCAGATGTCATGGACTCTAAAAGACGCGATCTTTATTTGATGTTGAGACGCGGCTATGGCTTGGTGTTTGAGACTTGGCTCTGTGCTTGAGATGCGAAGGTCACGCACAAAACTTCTTGAATCATGTCTTTTTCCTTTTTTATTAGAAAACTAAACTTAGTAAAGCAAAGAGTTTTAATTGTCAGAGGTGTGATATTAACTTTGTAAATTAAATAACTCACTGGGAGAATTTGAGAGGGTTACTATTAAAGGTGTGATGTTAACTTGACAGTGGGATCTAGACTTCTGATTTGAACAAGTTTTATGGACTTGCTATTCTATCAATGAGAATAACAAGTGGAGTTTGATCTGCTGGGGATTATGTCCGAGTCTATTGTCAGAGGTTTAATGTTATCATGACTAAAACTCTGCTGGGAATTAATGGAATGGTTAGAGTGTAATATTAACATAACAGCGATTAATTTTGCAATCTACGCAAATTTAGTGGACCTGCCATTCTATTGAGGAGAATAACAAGTGGGATTCGATTTGTTAAGGATCCATAGAGATTATTATCGTCAAAAGTATAATATTAACGTGACAGGTTGGTTTTGCGATTTGAGCAAATTGAATTGTCAAATGTGTAATGTTAACTTGACAAGGATGTTTGCTAGAGGTATGATATTAACTTAGAACCAAGCAGGTCTCATTTTCATTGAGAAAACTGAGAAAATCACTGTCATAGGTGTATATTAACTTGACAGTGTAATGAATGCTAAAGGTATAACGTTTAACTTAGCATTGAAAGTTTCAGTTTCATTAAGAAAAATCGAAAGAAGGTTATTGTCATAGGTTTAGTGTTTAACTTAATCATGAATTGAATGTTAGAAGTGTGATGTTTAACTTAGCATTGAAAGGTCTCATTTTCACTAAGAAAATCGAGGAGATCACTATCATTGGTGTAATGCTAACTTAACAGTGAGATGATTTGCAATTTAAGCAAAGCAAGTTTGGTCAGAGGTGTGATGTTAACTTGACCGGGATTAGTCTTGCGATTTGACCAAATTTGATCAGAGGTGTGATGTTAATTTGACCGGAATATAGTCTTGCGTTTGACCAAATTTAATCAGAGGTTTTATATTAATTTGATTGGAATTGAATTCGTGATTTGAATGAATTTTTGTGGACTTGTTATCCTATTGGTGAGAATAACAAGTGGGATTTGATCCGTTGGGGATACATTGGAGTCTTATTGTCAGAGGTATAATGTTAACATGACCAGTGCTCTACTGGAGATTGCGATTTGCGCCATTTAAATAGACCTATCATTCTATTAGAGAGAATGACAAGTGTGATTTGAACCCGTTGGGGGTCAGTTGAAGTCTTACTGTCAAGGTGTAGTGTTAACGTGATGGACTCTGTTAGGAATTAAGAAATGACTTGTCAGAGGTGTGATGTTAACTTGACAAGGGTTCATTTACTGTTAGAGGTGTGCTTTTGAACATAACAGTACTTTGAGTGGACTTGCCATTCTGTGGGAAAGAATGACAAGTGGGGTTTGATCCACTGGGATATGAAAGTTTTACTGTCAGAGATATAATGTTAACGTGAGATATAATGTTAACGTGACAGGTTCGATCTGTAATCATTTCGCTAGAGAAACGAATACAACTTTTTGTGGTCCTACCATTCCATGGAAGGGAATTGGTAGGGAATTTCGGAGGAGAAGTTGAGATCAGGTCTCGTAGGATCCTCAGCTATAACAGATTTGGTATGCTTTACCAACTGCCATTTGAGTTGGGCTAGCCATGCTTTTCCCCTCAGCATGATGAGTTGTCGAGGATTTTCATTGGGCTTAAAGGCCAACTTTTTCCTCTATCCTTAGCCGTCAGAGGAGTTGGATTATTGTTCCATAGAAAACTTCTAAAAGCTTGCTTGGAATTAACGAAGTATAAACTCCATGGGAAACTTACAAGAAAATTATCGTTCCTTGTGAGTACTTCTCTGATCAGAAATGTATTGTTCAACTTGATCAGGGATAGTACTTTTTGTTTGGAGTAATACATTATGTACTTTCAGGGGCTTTTTATTCCATGGCGATGACAAATACCGATGGAATGATTTAGACTGTTCAGAGGTAACCATTGAACGTGACAGTAGTATAAGTCAGATCACCTCGTTGGCCAGCAGATTCAATGCTACATCTCTTGTAATGTTCCTGGCTTACTCTTGCAACTATGTCTTCTGCTCGTTTGCCTTGTAAGACTAGTTGCTTTCAGGTGCGACTTTGAGTTACTCCTATTTGAGTTAGGAGTGTGGTTTGCAGGTTGTTGTGGGAAGTCTCTACTAGTGTATACTGTGTCATGCCATTTGGACATCGGAGTGCCATACTCCAAAATCTCTCCACAAACACTTTAACTAACTCTCTTTTCTTTTGGTTTATAGCAAGAAGAGTTGGCATGAATACTTCGATGTCATCTTCGAATAATCGCGCTAGGAAGAGCTTCTTGAGGTGGACCCATTTCTCGATGGAGCCAGCAGATTGCTTCATGAACCATTCAAAGGCAAACCCCTTGAGGGCGCCGATGAATAAATGAGCCATGATGGATTCGTTTGATACTACATTCCCTATTTGGGATTTGAAGTAGTTTGTATGTTGGTTCGACGAACCTTAGCCGTCGAAGGCGTGCAGATTCGGTGCCTCAAATCTGGGAGGATAAGGAGCTGAATTCCACTCGACCGGGTATGGTCTGACCACCCTCACTTCTTGAAGGTTGCTTCGATTTGAGATAGTCTCCAGGCGTTTTTCAAGCTTGTTCATCTTCTTGGCATGATTATCCTTTGAATTCTGTGGTTCTTCAGAAGAAGAAGACTCAGAGTTTTCATATCCAAAGTTGTTCTCATTGCCATCAGAGTGTTCGGAGGTAGAGTTTTCATCCTCCTTCTCTTTACCATTGCTTTTGCTGCAAGAAGCTTTAGTCTTCAGACTTTTTGCCTTCTTCTTTGACTTTTTAAGAAAAAGAGCTATCATTTTCTTGAGATCATTGATCGACTCTTATTGGGCTTGAAGTATCCCGTGTTGCACCTGTTGCACTTGAGCTTGCTCCTCAAATTTCTTAGCTATCTCTTCTGGAATATCAGTTATATATGCAAAGGCTTCTGTCTCCCTATAAGAGTTACATGAATGGGGTTCCATGATGGCGTAGTGCTCATCATCTGTTTCAAGCCCTCTAGCCAGCGAATTGTAGTCGATTGGGAAAATTGCTCCAGTTCGGACCCGAGTACGTCGGCAAATTTCTTCAGAATCTATCAATATTTCTTTCAAGTCTGCGAAACATTTAGTATCTAACTCCTCAAAACTAAGATCAAGTTGCTTCCCTTTTGACTTACTTGGTGTGGTGCTCGGACCCATCATATTGGAAGTCACCTTCGGGTACACAGCATCAAAAAAGACTTCTCCTTATGAGATCACTGTCGCTTGTCAGAGTTTAAGTTTGAAACCTTTGACAATCGGCTAAAAACTGATGGCTTGGTGATCTGAATGTTGCCGTGACCATCAGAGAACACCATCGAGATGATTTGCTTATAATGGCACTGAGGAGAGATTTGATGAGCACTCCTCTTTCTTATCAAGTAGTCCCTCAGATTCATTGCAAGGGAATCACAAGAACTAGCCTCGAACCCATAGGGGTGAGGGCTTCCTAGTTTAGTACTGAACTTGGCCACTTGGGGTTGAATGCAACTCTCGCATGAAACACAAAGATCACGTTCTGGCACAACCTCTTGTTGAACGCATGTCTCGCGTTTCTAAAGAGAAACACGAAGATCGTGTTTTGACACTATCTGCTGCTGAACACAACTCTCACGTTTTAGAATTGAAACGCGAAGGTCGTGTTCTGGAGTGGCCTTAAGCTGAACGCAAATATCGTGTTCTTGAAGCGAGATGCGAATTTCACATTTTTTGCATAGCTTGAGGCTGGACGTGAACTTCACATTTTGGCACAACTTGAGGCTAGACGCGAACTTCGCGTTTGGCACTGAAACGCGCAGCTCGTGAATGCGAACATCGTATTTTGTTGCAGAAACACGGCTGAACGCGAGCTTTGCGTTTGGTGCCAACAACACTGTCTTCAGTCTCTGTTTGCTGATGGCGAGCTTGACGTCTTTGTTGATGATCAGCACTCTGCTTGGCTCGCAGGAGTTATTGTGAACCCCTACAAACTGATTTTATTGAGCCTTGGAGGGAGTTTGGTGGCGAGATTGGCTTCCGCCACTGTGTTGGCCATTAGCCAAGATATTGGCTTTGCGGGTCACTTGAGAGACATTGTCGCAAGTCATGTTGGCTCCACGGGGTTTGTCAGACCCTCAAGAGAGGTTGAGCTACTTGCTTTGTCAAAAAGTGTATGGACTTCTCGAGAAGTCTCCAATGAGACTTGAAAGCGAGTCTTGCTTGAGACTTTAGGGCTAATGGTGCCCGATGAGAGAAGTTGTTCGAACTTCTCTTGGATGTATTCGATGACGAGTGATCCGACGGTTGATCCGAGATGCTTGAGGTCAGCTTGCACTATGACCTTCTCATTAGTAGAGAAAATGATCCCCAATAGAGTTGCCATCTTTTGTTTCCTCGAAAAAATTGAAAGCGTGTAAAATGTTTATTTGATTGTATAGAAAATTATAATAAATCAATAATCCGATTACAAAAGAGGGAAGAATGATTGGATCTCCCCTTTATTTAATGTTGGGTTCTTGATGTAGCAGTGGAAAGTGATTCTTGTTCTCCATTGATGAGCCGAACCGGAACTCGATCTTTGAATCTTCTTGCTCTCGTTGGAAACATACTGGTAAAGTACAAAATCTTAGCCAGTAACTAAAATCTCAAAGAGATTATAGAACTTGAACTCAGCAAGTTTATAAAGATTATTCTCTTTCAACAGTCTTGTACTCAAGCTTCAGCCTTCTGTAGTTATCCACCTTCAATTATTAAGCATCAGGTATCAGAATTCTCTTCCTCTAGCCTATAGCTTCTTGGATTCCTCCTCTCGAACTCCCCTTTTCCCCTAGATATTCATAGCTATTTATAGAGGATTCTGGAGTGTAACCAACCCCTTAAATCTCTCTATAATGGGAGGGGTGAAATCAACCCCTTAAATCACTCCATAATGGAAAGTTATTTCCCATTATGTGGAGAAAAAATGGGGTGTAACTGACCAAGTTCATGGCTGTCAGTTACAGCAGAAACGCGAGTCCACGCAAGGCCTGAACCTCACTCTGATGTTGAGATGTGTAGCTCAAAGACTCGCATTTTAATATTGAAACACGAAGCTTCTCAGGCTTGCATTTGTTTTAAAATGTGAAGCTACACGGCTCGCATTTTAATATTGAAACGCGACCTGAGGTCTGCGTCTCAAAGAACACGACCATTGTGTTTAGTAGAGACTGCAAGGTTCGCGTCTGAGGCTGTAACACGACTTTTGCGTTTGACAAAGGACGCGGGGTCCACATTTGAGTTGAGACGCAATCCTCGCGTTTGGCATGAGGCCTACATCTGAGGCTAGAACGCGACCTCCGCGTTTGCGAGGTTCGCGTCTGAGGCTTTATCTTTAGTAATTTTTAGACAGCCTATAGCCGACCCGCCCCCTCTCTCCCCGAAGTGACTCCCGCCGCCCCCCTCTCTTTATCCCTCTGGTGAGCCCCCCTGCCCCTCTTCCGTCTGGCAAGAACCCCTTCAGCGAGCCCCCTCCAGCAAACTCTGACTTGCCACCAAAGCTTTTGAGGTACCACTCTCTTTATATCCTCGTTCATATTAGAGAAAAATGTTCATGAAATTTTTTGTGCTAAATTGTGAAATTGCTAAACATGTGAAATTAGTGAAATTTTTGGTGCTAAATTAGTGAAATTAGTGATTTTTTAGAAAAAATTAATTTTAATGATGGTCTTTATAGAACAGATGCTAATGATGAATATGCATGTGTGATGTGTGATGTGTGTGATGTGTGTGTGTGTGTGTACATTTGTGTGTGTAATGTACATGTGTGTGTTCGTCTGTGTGCGTGTGTTTATGCATGATGTGTGCGATGTGTGTGTTCATGTGTGTGTGTTTAATATGTGATGTGATGTGTGTGTATGTGTGTGTTCATGTATGTGTGTGATGCGTGTGTGCGTGTTTGTGTGTGTGTGTGCCTTGTGATTGAAAATTAATTTTTCGTTTGGATTTTTGTGTCATATTTTAGAGAAAATTATGTCTAGACATAGTAAAGATGGATAGGAAATGGATTCATGCTGATTGGTTATCGAATATGAGAAAGGTGTAGAGGAGTTATCATCTTTATTGTTAAGCGTGTAGACAAACTTAACCGAATTAATTATTCGTGTATAAAATGTGTTATCTTGATAAACTTACAGTTGAAGTATTAAGAGAATATTTATTAATTAATGGGTTTGATACAAATTATAAAAGATGGATACGGCACGTTGAGAGTACAAAAAAAAGATAGACCTATTAATTCGAGTGATAGAAGATGTGATGAAAAGGAAGAAGTTGATTGTGATAGGATGATAAACTAGAAGACATGATGCATGATGCAGATGACTACTTTGTGCATCATCCACACTTATTCGAGAGCTTGAAGAATGATTAAAAAAAACTTTATATGTTGGCTTTAAATTCACTAGGTTGTCTGCAATGTTGAGATTATACAATTTGAAGCGAAAAATGGGTGGAACGATAAGAGTTTTACATTATGAAAGATATGCTTCCCGAGGATAATGAACGTCCGAATCACACATACGAAGCCAAGAAAATCATGCGCTCTAAAGTATAGATTACGAAAAGATACATGCTTGCCCTAATGATTGTATTTTGTACTGAAAGGAATATGAACATTTAGAGAAATGTCTGGTGTATGAAAGGTCACAGTAAAAATAAATGATAAATCTCTGGCTAAGCTATTATGGTATTTTCCTATAATACCTAGATTTAAAAGCATGTTTAAGAATGCAAAACATTCAAAGAGCTTGACATGATACTCAGATGGGAGGATTATTGAAAGTACGCTGCGACATCCGGTTGATTCTCGGCAATGAAATATGATTAATGAAAAGTTTTCTAAATTTGAGCGTAATGCAAGGAATCTCTTTCTAAGTCTTTCAACTGATGGAATGAATTCATATGGTAACATGAGCAGTACAGATAGCACATGGCCAATTGTGTTGACCATTTATAATCATTTTCATGATTGTGCATGAAGTGCAAGTTTCTTATGATGTCATTGCTGATATGGGGGCCCAGATAGCCGGAAAATGATATACATGCATATTTGGCACCTATTATTGAGGACATAAAGATAATAGGTGAGGAAAGGGGTAGAAGCATTTGATGCATATCGTTTAGAACTTTTCACACTTCGAACTATATTACTTTGAACAATCAATGATTTTTCAGCATACGATAACTTGTCGGATATAGTGTGAAAGAATACAAAGCATGTCCTATATGTAAAGAAGACACATTTTCAGTTCCATTAAAGCATGAGAGAAAGACAATATATCTTTATACTTGGAGGTTCTTGCCCATGTTACACCGTTATAAGAGGCTACAAAAAGCATTTAATAGATCTATAGAAGAAGAAAAAGATCCAAAAGCTTTAAACAGTGAACAAGTATATGAAAGGGTGAAATATCTTGTGCCAAGTTGTGAAAAAGTGAAGGAAAAAACAATTGAAAAAAAGGTGTGAAAGAAACGATCAATATTTTTTAACCTCCTGTATTGAAAATGTTTGTATATTAGACACTACCTTGATGTTATGCATATTGAGAAAAATATGTGTGATAGTAATATTTGCACATTACTCAATATACCGGTAAAACTAAGTATGGAATCAAAAGTAGACGAGATTTGGTTAAAATAGGTATACGTGAGCAGTTAACACCTGAGCAGAAGGGAAAAATACGTATTTACTGTCAGTATGTTATACTTTATCTTGGAAGGAGAAGATAGAATTTTATCAGTGTCTTACTGGGAATAAGGTCTCAAGCGGTTACTCATCAAATATTCGAAGTCTCGTGCCAACAAAAGATGTAAAGCTTGATGGGTTGAAATATCATGATTATTGAAATATCATGATTATCATGCATTGATGCAATAGTTGCTACCGATAGTATGCGTTCTATACTTTTGAAACATGTTCGCCATGCCATTACCCAATTATACTTTTTCTTCAATGCAGTATGTAGTAGGGAATTGACCCCGAAAAACTAGATGAGTTGCAGAAGAATATTTTGGTTACGTTGTGTCAGCTTGAGATATATTTTCATCTTTATTTTTTGATATCATAATCCATCTAACTGTTCACTTGGTTAGAGAGATTAAACTATATGATCTAGTCTTCTTAAGGTGGATGTATCCATTTAAGCGATATATAAAAATATTAAAAGGGTATGTAAAAAATCGTAATCGACCTGAAGGATGCGTTATTGAATATTACATATATGAAGAGGCGATTGAACTCTGCAGTGAATACTTTGAACAATGTTGAAGCCATAAGACTTTCTAAGTCTCACTTTATTAAGAGAAAAGATGATAATAATAAAACTGGGTTATCAATGGTTACTATCAGTCAATATTTATATGTCAAGCACATAGATAAGTCTTGAATAATAATAGTGAAGTATAACTTTATATAAAAGAGCATATAGAATATATAAGGCGCATCAATCTGGTTAGATCGAGGAGGGAGAAGTGGGTAGCGGATGTACACAATAAATCGTTCATTAATTGGTTCAGAAATTGACTTTATGTTCAATTAAATAATTCATCAAATTCTATTTCTAATACTTTGAGATGGTAGTGCATGGACCTCGTACAATTGTGTCATCTTATTGTGGGTATTCTATAAATAGTTACTATTTTTACATAAAAACACACAAATGATAAGTGCCGTACAAAACAGTGGTGTGAAGTATAACTTTATATAAAAGAGCATATAGACTATATAAGGCGCATCAATTTGGTTGATCAAGGAGGGAGAAGTGGGTAGCGGATGAACACAATAAATCGTTCATTAATTGGTTCTGATGTTCAATTAACAAATTCATCAAATTCTATTTCTAATACTTTGAGATGGTTAGTGCATGGACCTCGTACAATTATGTCATCTTATTGTGGGTATTCTATAAATGGTTACTATTTTACATAAAAACACACAAATGATATGTGTACCGTACAAAATAGTGGTGTGACTTTAGTAGCCCAATCAATGCATATTTTCAGTGCCAAAGACAAATATCCAATATTTGCAAGTATGTCATACTATGTGGTGATTTAGAATATATGGGAGCAAGATTATACCACATTTTGTATTCCTACATTCCGATGTAAAGTGGGTGGAGAATAACCGTGGTATGAAAGTCAATGAGTCAGAATTCATTCTAGTTGATCTTAACACAGTGGGTCATAAAGATGACACATTCATATTAGCATCACATGCAAAAATATTTTTTACATCACGAATCCTGCCGATAAAAAATGGTCCGTTATTCTCCCAATAAAGCCAAAAAATATTAATGATAGTGATGATGAGAACAATAATGGAGATGACATTGATGAACTTTCATCCTTTTCTATTAGATTAACAAATGGGAATAATATTGATATTACTGAGGGTGATGCCGAGAAAGATATCTACATGCGAGAAGATCATTTGAAGGAATATTGGTTGAGAAAACTAGTTAAAAAAAATATAAAGGTAGATCTATTTAAACTCAAATTGTTTAAATATATTGCATATTTATTGTTATTTTTTATGTCCATTAGTTGTTTATTGTTGTTATTTTTTCATCAGTAGCTTACATTTTTAATACTTGTTTAATATTTAATGTTGCTAATATTTTTGTTTATGTTTTTAAACAGGCATATTGTAAATCACCTAGAGGGGGGGTGAATAGGTGATAATGCTAATCTATAAAACTAAATGCGGAAGCTTAAACAAATTTTACAACACACTTAGTACAACACACAAGTGTAACCGAATTCCCCGTGAAGGGCTCTGGACTAACTCCTCTTGATTCCCCTAGATATGGGTTGAGGTGCTATATGAAGCTCTTGTGGTTAAGTACAAGTGAGGCGCACACAAACAACCAAGCATATAAGATGAATAGGCAATATGAATATATGCAAGGCAACACAAGCAATAAATGATATGAAGATATGAATGATGTTTTGCACAAAATAAAGAGAGAGAGAGAGTTAGGAGACAATGGATCAAACGCTAACAACAAGATATGTTTCGAGATTCGAGCCCCTAGCTCTACATCCCCGCCTTCACCACCGTGAAGGATTTCCAATCCACTATCTCCCACCGAGGGAACCTCCACCGAGGAGGATTTGTTACAACAAAGGAGTACCGAACTCCTCTCTCAAACACCGCCTCACAACTGAGGGGTAGGCCCGTAGCCAATACAACAACCAACACAATCACCTCTACCGAAGAGGGGATACAAACCAAACTCACCTCTCACTAGAGGGAGCAAACCACAAGCCTCAACCTCTACCAAAGAGAAGCAAACCAATCACCGATCAACCTCTACCAAAGAGGGATACAACAAAGCAAGGGTGTTTACAACAAGTGGTTTCTTTCAACCACAAACAATCTCTTTTCCACAAACAAAGATCCTAAATAGATTAGGATAGAAGATAGCTCAAGTGTGGAAAACTAAGTGTTTTAATCAAAGAAATACTCTTGGGAAAATACCAAATAGATATTGAAATGAAGAACAATAAACCAATTCCCAAAAACCTATTTCCGTTGAAAATAACAAAACACTTAAAACAAACAAAATGAATCCTTTTGCTCTTTAAACTCTTTTGAAAACTTCTTTTAAAACCAGAGAGTAGGGAAAAATTAGCTCAGAAAATCTTGGTTAAAAACACCAAGCAATGGGGTTTTTATAGCCCCAAAACAAAACTAGCCGTTAGGTTGATCTGTCAGCCTGACAGGCCTAGCGGTCGGCCGGCCGGCCGACCGCCAACGGTCAAAAAAGTGACCGTTGGGGCAACCCGGTCGACCGCACGGCCGACCGCCAAATACAGAGAGCAGACTCTCTGATCCGGTCGGCCGTCCGGCCGACCGCCAAGATACAGAGAGCAAAGCTCTCTGGTCCGGTCGGTCGCCCGGCCGACCGTCCCTGTGACTGCCAAACGTGCACAAGCCTGTGCACGTCGGTCGACCGCAAGGGTCGACCGGCCTTTGGTGCGGTCGACCCGTGCGGTCGGCCGACCTAGCCTGTCAGCCACAAATCTGGGACAGAAACACATGTTAAAAATATTTCTAAAAATTCTTTTATCTCTTGTAGAAATACCCAAAAATAGTTTTATCTTTTTGCATTGATATGCAAACATGTGATAAATATTTTAGCTCAAATATTAAGCATATGAAACTATTTTTGTGTCTTAACATTTTACCAAAAATCAAAACTGTATTTTATCAAACTTTGATTTTTCAACACATGAATAGGAAAGTCAAAATAAGTTTGTATAAGAAGTTTAAGCATGCATGTATAACTAGAATACATCTATTATACATATAAACCATGTAAACTTGTTTTGATCAACTATTCATGAAAACACATATCAGTTAAACTAAAAATCGAAAAATCATAAAACGTGTGTGTTGTGCACTTGAGCATATCAATTATTCTAAGCTTTATACATGGATCTAAAACACACTAAACTCTAGGATACCTAAGTCTTCTTGACGATCTTCATCTTCAAGTCGACTCGGTCCAAACTCCGTAATCCAACGAGCAAGGCTATGTATCATCTTGACGCTCGGGCTCGGGAATCACCATGTGAAGGCTTTCAAACTCATCTTTTTGAAGCAATCACAAACTAATATCTTGATCAATGATCTGTAACTAAAATCACAAGATAATTAGTAAACATAACTACATGAGTTAATCATCATCAAAACTAGAGAGGAAGGCCTCCGGGCCAACACATATGGCTTCATCAAGTTCGAGTAGTGGAAAATCTCTAAAGATAACTCGAGGGCCCACTCGTATAAGAGAACCGCTCTCAATGAGATCTCGGGGTATATTACTTGCACTAGAATTTAACAATGTAAATATTCCTCTTAGTAAGAAAGAGAAAAAATTAGAGAGTTATATTGGATGATTTGCTTATGAGAAAGTCTCTATTAATATTTATGATTGACGTTCAATTTTCAAGGAGCTGAAAAATAAGCTTTGGGATGATATTTTGGTAAAAATATTTTATAACTACTATTTGCTAATAGGCCGAATTTACTATTTTGTAAATTTTTTTTAATATTTTTGTTACTTGTTACAGACTATATTTGAAGTAGAAGATCGCGAGAAGAAAAATATATTAAAAGACGCAGAGAAAAAATAGAAAGATTTCAAAAATAGTTTGATAAGTCATTACATTAGTAAAGGTTTAACTGAGAGTTCATCACAAAAATATGATTTTATTGAGAAAGAAGTTTGGGATAATTTTGTAGCATCACATACAACTACAGAGTTTTAGGTTAACACAAAATAATTTCTAATTTATCATATAGTTAAATTATTTTATTCTATGTTTGGATAATGTATTAAATGTTTTTTTTAAAAAAATCGAAAGTCAAAAGAAAAGGGAACTTCGAAAGGAATTTAAATACAAACATTTTAAGTCACGCAAAGGATCTGGGCATCTGAACAAGATCTGGTAAGCATATATCTTTTTGTTATTTTAATATTTACATATTTTTATATATATTATTACTGATATCCTGTATGTTATTTTGTACAACAGATTGCTAAGAAATCATCAAAGGGTAATTTAACAGTCATGTTAATTTCTCGACATGAAATGTTAGGCTTAAAAAAAGATGGTTCATTAATCAAATGAAGACGCACAAAAAATTACAAATACAATTGTAAGTGCTTTAATTTAAAATGAATTATCATAAAAAAATTTAATTTTATCACAGTCCCTATTTTTTATTTTATCACTTTTCTAAGCGTTAACATTATAATCTTTTTTATAAGAATTCCCTTACTTAGTCGACGTCACAGGGAAAATTCATCCAGAAGGGGTGAATGGCATATTAAGCATAACGCTGGGTCCCGAGCACCCCGGTCGTATTAGAGGCACCTGACATGGGGCTACTATTACTAACTACTTCCATCAACCTCGTGCACGCCAATCCTCTGCATCAAGTGAGGAGTTAAAAAGGTTTATGGATGCCCGGGTGAAGGATATGCTCTCAGAGCTTATAGAGATAATGAGGCAACAACTCTAAAGGTCATCTCGGTCTCCATCATCCTATTATAGGCAACTTTATCCTCCACCCTTTTATGAGAAGCCTTATCCTCTGCCATATAGCGGAGATGATTCTTGTTCGGTGTCAATAATTTATCCCAAATTTCAAAGGTAATACTACTTTGTAATTTATTTTGTTATAGATCCGTTTTGTTAGTATCATTCTTATTATTATTTATGTTACAGGATGGATTTCTTCCTTATAATTTGGCTATTGAAATTAGTGGGATGACAATTGTTGTGGCTCGTAGAAGATTGTACAACACCAATGGTGATAATCAAGTACTTCACGGTCCAACCACTTGAATCTGATAATATTAAAGTAAGCATTATAGAATCATTGCATATCAATGCATATCTACTATATCTAACCGACGTGATGACCACTGTTGGTGCTGCTGTTGATTCTTTTATTACATGGCCAATAGGATTTATTTTTTTGCATGTCCAGTTGTGTTATCAAAATTAAAGTACAATGTCTTTTAAATTAAAAATATACAAGTGATTTGCAATAATATGGTATCGTGGCAGGAAATTGCTAAAGGAAAGGTTGTGGCACGCACAGCGGGGAGCTAACCTGCAAAACAGTCTGTCAACCAGCCATTTCAAAAGGCAAAAATGAAAGTATCAATAAGAAACTAAGGACAGTGGGTATTTTAGAGAGGACGATGAGAATTGATGTCATCATCAAAATAAGAATGCCTCCTGTTATCCTGGATACAGTCCTCTCCTAAGATTCGAACGTAATGATATTTTGCAGTTCGTAGGCAAGGAGCAGATAAGCACGACATGAATCACTGCGTATATTAAGTGAGTAATTAATATTATTAATTTATATGAATTAAATATTTTTAGATTTTTAATTATTATTTTAATTTTATTTTAGGTTTTAATAGAATGTATGATTTTAATTGTCCATAAAGTATCGCATATGTTTATGGTGCTTTAGCTGATACTTAAAGGAAAAAAGCTGTGTTTATCATGAACACAATGCAAGGATGTTAGTGCGGTCGGTTGTATTTTGCACCATTTGATACGGGGTAAGTACTCAAGTTTTATAATAAAATTAATTGTTATTTTAAGTTAATTTCATACTAATTTCTGTTATAGTCCATATTGGACATTGTGTATGATTGACCTACACAACACTATTGTAATTTGATTAGACTCGTTACATCAGGAGCCGCGACGTGAGATTATTGATGTGATTAATATGGGAGTATTTAATACTTTTATCTGCTTCATTGGCTCTAATATAGATCTTTTATAATATTCTTGTTTGTTTTATGAAAAGAGTCGTGCCTATTTTTATCACAAATAGTAATCAAAATGTGTAGTCTATGAGTATGCATCCTAAATGGAGGATCATTAAGGTATTTTTTTAGTATTTAATATTTTTTAAAAATTAACAATATTTTAGTTAAATCTTATTAATTTAATTCTTTTAGTGTCCTCGTCAACCGGATAGTGTGGTGTGTGGATACTACGTGATGCGGTTTATGTGGGAGAACGTTGCATCTCAATAGAATCCCTTTCCAATACATGTATAATCACGTTTTGTTTTTATTAATATTTAACTAAACATGATACTAATTTTAATATCTTCACAGTTTAATAAAAAAAGCATATACGGATGATGAAGTGAATGAGATTCGAAAAAATGGGCGGAATACGTTCTGAGCATGCTTAGTAGTAAGTATTTTTTAGATTTCATATACTTGTGATATGTGTGATACTTGATATTTAGAGGATTTAGATAAAATAAGCATTTGTGATACTTGTTTCATGTTTCATGTTTCATGTTTCATATTTGTGATAATTATTTCATGTTCCATAATTGTGATACTAGTTTGTTTCATATTTCATATTTGTAATACTTGTTTAATATTTTCATCATCTTTTGATAGATAACTCATCCGAAGGTCAGCCAGGCGGAGGCATACGAGGGAGACCGGCTAGGATGCAATGCACGAGAAGGGACGACCAGATACCGTGGTGAGAGTTCATATCAAGTGATGTGTATATTCGTGATATGTGTGATACTTGATATTTAGAGGGTTCACATGGAAATTTGAATTTGTGATGCTTTTTTCATATTTCATATTTGTGATACTTGCTTCATGTTTCATAATTGTGATACTACCTTATTTTTTATTTCATATTTGTGATACTTGTTTAATATTTTCATCATCTTTTGGTAGGTAACTGCATCGAAGGCTGGCCAGGCGGAGACACGTGGGGGAGACTGGCTAGGGGGCAGTGTACAAGAAGGGACGGCCATGTACCTTTTGAGGGTTCATATCTAGTGATGTGTATATTTGTAATATGTGTGATACTTGATATTCAGAGGGTTTACATGAAAAGATTTGTGTTACTATTTCATACTTCATATTTGTGATACTTATTTCATGTTTCATAATTGTGATAGTAGCTTGTTTCATATTTCATATTTGTGATACTTGTTTAATATTTTCATCGTCTTTTGGTAGGTATCTCATCACTTGGCAACGGCGCGCAGGTGAAATCGGCTAGGCAGTGGCGCATGAGGAGGGACGACTAGGTAGCATGGTGAGGGTTCAGATACAGTGATGTGTATCTATTTTGAATATATATGTGACTTTTAAATAAATCATGTATCTATTATAAACCAAAAATGATGCGTATCTATTCTGAATATATACGTCATCTGAATACAAGATCCACTCCGTTGAAATTGATCTATATTATTTTAAGTATCTATAAACCAAAAATGAAGTATTTTAAAGATTTTTTGCTTATGCATCAAGCTGAAAAAATACGGACGATCTAAATAGTGAGTTGGTTGGTTTAATGGTATAAAAAAGTTGAAATCTAACAAAATTAGTGTGTGAGGGTTTTTAAGCTTTAGATCATGATGAAATGGTCGGGATTGAGAATTTGTATGTTTAAAGAGGTAGACCAAAGCAACATGCTATTTTCGGCCGTCCATTTTGCGCCACTTGATGGATGGGTAAAAAGTATTAAAAATACATGATTTTTGATTTATAGATACTTTAAATAATATAGATCAACTTTAACTGAGTGGATCTTATTTTGGATGTCGTAGGTTTAAATTTGAGTAGGAAGAATTAGGGCTGAATCCTTCCCAAGGATCCTAGTCTCTCTCTCTCTCCCCTCTCTCTCTTTATATATATATATATATATAATATATATATAATATATATATATATAAAGAGAGAGAGAGAGAGACTTGTGTCCTTCCAAAAGGATTAAGCTCGAATTCTTCACTCAAATTCGACCCTCCGACATTCAAATACAGGATTCACTCCGTTGAAGTTGATCTATATTATTTTAAGTATCTATAAATCGAAAATTAAGTATTTTTAATATTTTTTGCCCATCCACCTAGCAACGCAAAATGGACGGCTGAAAGTAGTGAGTTGGTTGATCTATGCCTTTAGACATACAAGTCTTGATCCGGTTATTTCATTATGATCTAAACATTCAGAAAACCCCTACAAACCAATTTTTGTTAGGTTCAAATGTTATACACTGTTAAACTAACCAACCCACTCTTTAGGTCGTTCGTTTTTCTCCTACTTGAAGGATGAGCAAAAAGTATTCAAAACACTGATTTTGGTTTAGATACTTGAAATAATATAGATCAACTTCAACGGAGTGGATCTTGCATTCGGATGTCGGAGGGTTAATTTTGAGTGGGAAGATCTAGACTGAAATCCTTTTAGAAGGACACAAGTCTCTCTCTCTCTCTATGTGTATGTGGTGTGTATATGTATATGTATATATTTATATGTGTGTGTGTGTACACACATACTGCTGTGTGTGAATGATGTTAGGCTGTGTGCGCCAATTGGATAATATTGTATTAGGGAAGACTCCTAATTATAGAGAAGATGCTGCTGAAATTTAATAAATTAGATATGACTGTGAATCTCATTTTTGGTGTATGCTGTGAATCTCAATTTTGGTGTATGCTGTGAATCTATATGTGTTCATTCGTGAATCTGTATGTGGCTATTTGTGAATCTCATTTTTACATATACTGCGAATCTGTATGGCCATTAATTGCATGTGAATTTTAATGTAGTATGAAATTTTAAAAAATACTTTTAACGCCAATTCTGTTTGAACCGACTTAAAAGCGTGACCTTAAATGTTGATGTTAAAGATAGGAATTTTAACGTTGATTCCCCATAGGAACCTACGTTAAAAGCCATATATAACGTCAGTTTTTTTT
>JAVJIF010026038.1:0-52696 GCA_038442645.1 Agave tequilana | reverse complement strand
CATCACCTATTTTGCCTGTTCACGTGAAAACAAAAGTCAAATTATAATTTCTGTTCTTTTAAGAATAATAATATTCTTTGAAGACTATTTACTTGAACCACATGTCTTTGGTGCTGATTGGTCCCAATCCTTTGTTGGGATATAGTCTTGTTTTTCAAGTAAAGATGACGGTTGAAGATCCAATCGAATTGGAGAAGAAAAATGACTCAGAAAAAAAGGAAAAAAGAGCAGATCAAGTATACAGTGCGGCAGTCGACAGGGTTGTCGACCGCAGATAGTGGGCCGTTGACAGGCCCTGTCGACACCACTCAACAGAGAAGCAACCCCGTTCAGATTTTTAACAGGCCTTCAGGCCTGTCGACGGCCCGAGCTGGCATGTCAACAGCTAGTAGTCCAAAAAGAATTCATGTTTCCTTTCTGCGCGCGTCCAGGCCTTTTTCTGGTGGAGTTCGAATAGGAATCAGTTCCTATTCATTGAAAATTTATTTCAAAAGTTTAAAGATCTAAAATTCTTCTAGATCAAGAAATCAATTCCTACAAAAATTGATCAAGTTCTTCAAGCATCCGGTGGCTAAGATCATGCCATAGTCCTCATATGGTTTGTATCGTAAAACTCTATAAATAAAGATTGTAACTTAATCTGTAGCAACATAAGGAGAAAAGGAAGACAATGAAAAGAGCGCAAGTGATGGTGCAAATTGAGTAGGAATATTCTTGTAATCTAGAGGGATTCAAGAAGAAGATAAATACTCTTTTGAAAATCAAGAGGGAGGTTAGATCTTTTGTACCTAGTTTATTAATAAAACTCTCTCAACCCGCAGACGTAGATCAAGTTTGGACCGAACGACGTTAAATCTTCATGTTTTTTCTACTCTTTTGTTGATATTACTAGTTTGCTCTATAATAATTTTCTTTTGCAAGAATTACATATTGTCACAACTGCACAACATTGATCACGGTCTTGGGCGTGCACAATAGTTGGTGTCATAACCCGATTATTGGTGTGGTTTCAACAATTAATATCAAAGCTGTGTGTCACAACAATTGGTATCATAGCTTAAGATTGACGATAAGGCGATATATCGAAGATGAAATTTCTGCGAGCAAATTCGAGGTCGAGAAATTCAATAGCAAAGGAAACTTCGGTCTATGGCAAAATAGGATGAAGACATTGGTGGTGCAACAGGGCCTTCACAAAACCATGCAGGAAAAGTCAACAAAATCTGTTGGCATGTCAGATGAGTATTAGGAAGAGTTGGATCTTAAAGCGACAAGCACGATCCAATTATCTCACAGACGAAGTCATGTACAACATGATGGATGTAGAAACGTTTACAGGTTTGTGATCAAGATTAGAAACATTATATATGGCAAAGAGCCTCTCCAACAAATTGTACTTAAAGAAACAACTACATGGTTACGCATGAAGAAAGGGCATGAGTGTTGGAGTGAACTTTTTCAACAAGATCATCAGCGAGTTACTAGATGTTGATGTGAAGATCGACGATGATACCATTACCACTATGCTCTACGGTAAGAAAACTCTCATCTTGGAAAAGGTGAACTCTCTTATCTCATGAGATCAGGAAAAAATCAAATCAAGTTGAGCGGGAAGGTTCAGGTTGGTGGTCATGGAAGGAAAGAGAAGAAAAGAAAAGCTTGGGTTCACAAAGGCGTCACTTTTGTCAAAAAGGTCACTAGAAAAAGGACTGCAAGTATCGACAAGAGTGGTTGAAGAAATGACAAACTGTGGAGGCAGACGTAGCAAAGGGTGTATCAGACACCTATGTGTTAATGGCTTTCTTAGATAACACTTCTATAGATAAAGGCTGGATATTATATTCTGGTAATGCGGTTCATGTATGTTCCTATAAGGATATATTCAACTCTTAGTTGTAAAGGAGGAAGGAACTATCGAAATAGTGGATGGCTCGACTTGTGAGATCATCGGCACTGGGTCAGTTAATGTTACAGGTAGAGATGGGAAGGTGAGTGCTTTGGAGGCGGTCCGATATGTCTCAAAGGCACGGTGTAATCTAATATTCATAGGGGTGCTCGATTAAGAGGGATGTTGGATCCAAGTGCAACAAGAAATCATCACAATTAGCCAAGGAGACAAGCTAATCCTGAAAGAAGAGAAGTGTGGAGGGATATACAAGTTGAAAAAAGAACACTCAGTCCAAGGTGGAGTTTCGATGATAAGCTTGGAAGGGAGCTTATCGTGAGGTGGAGCTTCAAGGAAGAGTACGACGGGATGTGAACCAGGTCAAAGTGTTGCAAGAAAGAAAAAGGACGCATTCGAGCAAAACCGAGATGGCCCAAGCATGGCTGTGAATCAGCCAAAGACCCCATAAGCGGCCAAAATAAAGGCTTCCCTGTATGGTTACAGTCAAGAAAAGAATCAAGATAAAATTCTAAAATTTCTAATGTATTTTGCTAAAGGCTTGAAAAGCAAGTGAAGGTGGAGATTGTTGGGATATTACCTTGTTTTTCAAGTAAAGATGGTTGAAGATCCAATTGAATTAGAGAAATAAAACTCAGAAAAAAACATATCAAGTATACAGTGTGGCAGTCGACAGGGCTGTCGACCGCACACAGTGGGTTCTTGACAGCCCAATCGATAGCACTCAACAGAGAGGCAACCCAGTTCATATTTTCGACAGGCTCCAGGTCTGTCGACGGGTGCCTGTCGACAACCCAAATTGTCTTGTCGGCAGCTAGTAGCCTAAACAAGATTCAGGTTTTCTTTTTTTAGCGCGTTCAGGTTCTTTTTCTGGTGGAGTTCGAATAAGAATCAGTTCATATTCAATAAAGATTTGTTTCTAAAGTTTAAAGGGTCTAGAATTCTTCTAAATCAAGAAAATCAACTCCTACGAGGATTGATCAAGTTCTTCAAGCATCCGACAGTCAAGATCATCTCATAGTCCTAATAGGGTTTGTATTATAAAACTCTATAAATAAAAAGTTGTAACCTAATATGTAACAACATAAGAAAAGGAAGCCAATGAAAAGAGAGAAGTGACAGTGCAAAGAGAAGAGATACTCTTATAATCTAGAGGGATTCAAGGGGAAGGTGAATACTCTCGTGAGAATCAAAGGGAAAGTTTGATCTCTTGTACCAAGTTTAATAATAAAACTCTCAAGTTCTCTCCCCGTGAACGTAGGTAAAGTTTGGGCCGAACCACGTTAAATTTTTGTATTCTTTTCTGCTTTTTTGTCTTGGTATTGCTAGTTTGCTCTATAATAATTATTTTTGCAAGTATTATATATTGTTATTGTTTTGTAACGTCGATCACAGTCTTGAGTGTGCAAAACAGTTAGTGTCATGACCCGATTGTTGGTGTAGTTTTAATAATTGGTATCAGATCTGTCGTGTCACAACATCCTTCACATATTCTCTCACTGACAAAGCATAAATAGTAAACGCATCCTGACACATGAAAAACTTATGCAAACTTCAATAAATTTAGCATTATTTGCTAAAGAAAAGAAATTCTAGCTTCCCTATTCTAAATTGCACAAATCGTATTGCAACTATAGCTTGCAACATAATTTTCCATGATCACATCAGAAGGGATCTAACATATCCTAATGCACCATATAATTTTTACAAAGCCCAATTTTCATTATTGTTAAAACTTTCAAACCTCTAAACCAATCATAATCAGTATATCACCTAGAAAACACATAGCATCCATTTGCCTACTCAATGTGACCGCTGAAACCAATATACATTGGATAAAAATTGGATGCACCACTTTAGACTTTCATTGGTAGTTTCTTTTCCTTTGATACCTCAATCATGAAAGGTTCAGTAATATCAATCATTGTTCAAAGTCGCGGTCTTGACCGCCGATTCGACGGGCACTAAGACGCGTCGGTCGCGAATCGGTCTGGCGTGATACGCGCAAAATGCTACATAAAAAGCTCAAAAAAATCTGAAAATCACGACAAATTTTTTTAAAAAATATAGACATTAATATTTATGTATCATATGTTCAAAACATATCACCTAGCACACTAATGGTAAAGAGAATGAATAAATACATGCGTTATCTGTAAAAACATATCAAAATACATGCATAATATAGTCAATTACACCAAATATATTCATAAATAACTGCATAATATAGTCATTTTCATATTGAATTGATTAGACACAAAATCATCATCGTAATTATTCCTGCGATAAGTAGAGAAACTGTAACTAGCACTCACAATTCTCTCAAATTGTGGCCTATGGTCATAGCATATTTCACACCATAATGTTGACATTATGTCAAACCCAACCCCCTGCATATGACCTTCAAGACTGTAAGTCCCTCCATCAGCAGCATTTTGCCTACATTATTTTCATCATCACCAATTATTGCTCTCATTATTGTCATTATCATCTCCGCCTCGGCTGATTCTTTGAACCCCTCCATCATCATCATTTACTTCTCTTACATCTCTACTTTCCTCACTACGACGAACATCGTTTTTGAAGAGAAAGAACTTTGAAATGACTTTTTCAATTTTTTTGAATATGTTCGATAAGAACATGCTTTTTGATTGTTTTATGTATCAATGGGAACATGTAAATATCAATTTCCTTAAAAATTAGAGAGATCTGTTTAAAATTTACTCAAATCAAACTATAAATCTCAGTGTCTCATATTTATACTTAAATCAAACTAAACAAAATCATTTCTAATTAAATTCAAAAATTAGATCTATAAATTAAATTTAAAAAATAGATATATTTAAACACCAGATCTATTATATTAAAATAATATATAATTAAATTTAAAACAAGATCTATTCAAATTAAAATAAATTTTTAATCTATATCTTTAAATTAAATTAAATTTTAAACCTACCTCTATACCTTTAAATTAAATTAAATTTTAAACTAAATTAAAATAAATCATATCTACTTAGTTTAAATTAAATTAACATTATATTAAATTAAATAAATATCTTAAGAGATTAATTTAAATTAAACTAAATATCTAATATAATATTAAATTAAAATAAATATCTACTTTATATTAAAGAGGGGGAGTGAGATAGAGAGACAAAGAGACATCGGGGGAGGGATGAGTGAGACAGAGAGAGAACAGGAGAGAGGGAGAGAAAGAGAGAGGGAAAGAGGGAGAAAAATAGAAAAAGGGGGAGTGAGACAGAGAGATCGGAAGACATGGCAGTGAGACAGAGAGAGAAAGAGAGATCGAGAGAGAGGGAGAGAAATCGGGAGAGGGGGGAGTGAGGGGGAGTTAACTGATGATGGATCGAAGCGGTCGACAACGACGGGGGTCTCGCTGAAGAAGGAAGAGGGCGACGACGATAGAGGGCTCACGATCAGAGCTCGCAGGCGAAGGAAGAGGGTGAATTCACTTTCAGATCTGTTTTTTTTTTTTTAAGTCGTCGATCGCGAGTCTACATAGGTCAAGCCCGACTTGGGCGACTCAGCCGAGTCAACCCGAGTCGTATCGAGACACGGCAGAAAATCGGGGACCAGGCCGTATCGCGTCGTGTTCTTGTCGCGGCGCCCGCCGAATCAGAGACGACCCGACTGAGTCATCTCCGACTCGGCCAATTCTTTGAACCCTGATATCAATGCTTCCCTGGGAAGATTATTCTTTACTCCTGGTCTATTCAAGTGCATCATATTAAGGAACAACAAGTGTTTGCAGTAAATTATACCAATCCAAACGAGCTTCTAGCTCCGACGATCCTAACCAAGACTCAGTTGTTTCCCAAAAAAAGACTCAGATTGTGTGATCAGATCATATATATGTTCATTCTGCCCTTAGATACATGAGTTTTTAACTTGGATATTCACGCGATGATATCATGCCTACCTCTTTTCTTGAAGCTGTGACTAACGTATGACAATTGGAAGGTTGAATTACAGAATGATACTTACAAGACTAGCAACTAATAATTAGCTGAATATACATGAACTAGATTATGCAAAATTAAGAGAAAAACAAAGGACTGAGTGAACCAAGGGTTGTCCCTCGCTGAAATCCCCTTGAGAGTATGGAAGTTCTGTTAAAACGATATGGCACAAAATAGTAGCGAAAAGAAGTTTAGGAACTTAAGATGTGCATGGAGAACCAGAGAACGTGGGAAGTGGAAAATGTGTTAAAACATGGACAAATTAATGTACAACATAAGAAGAAGTTGCAACTAGCATGGATAAATGTGGAGAATTGATTGTAACAGTATATACATGTGCAAGAACAGCGAGTTTGTTCCTCCGAGCAAAGTGAAATAGACATGTGTTGCAGGGTCAAGAAAGAAAAGAGAGGGAAACATTAAAATGAATTGAGGTATAATTTACATGGAAGCTGACTACAAGCAGTAAATGTAGCTCATGACAGGTACAAATGAAACCTCAATTGATGGGACAAAGGCTATTTGCAAGATTCAAAGTATTTGGCAGGAGTACCAAGATTCAGAATATCTAATTAAGCACACAGTTTTGCGCAGGGTTTGGTTCAGATGTCCAAACATCAAAATTGAGTCCTTCATCTTGCATGTTAAGAGAAAATATGAAAATAATAACACCAGACTATATTTAAATATTTTGAGTCCTGCTAGAAAAGATACAAAGGCATTTAGGGTTCCCCAAAATGGCCATCAAGAAATAAGTTAAAGATACTTCCAGTTGAACCATATTAAACAATCAGATGTTTGATATACCATAGTCAAGTTCTTTAATTAGTTATGAACCCCATTGTCAAGCTAATGGTTTTAGTTTAATATTTAAATATTTCTGAAGTACAAATTAATTTAATGTAGTTCGAGAGTCAAAATTTAAGAGGCCTAAACTTTTTTTTTTTTTTTTTTTTTTTTGGGGGGGGGGGGGGGGGGGTGTGGTTTCAAATGAGATTCTTCATTTAAGTCCACCTATTTATGCTTGAAGAATGGACTGCTTAATCCATAATTGGAAATATTGTTATGAGATTTGGATTCACAAAAGGAAATTTTGAAAGAGTGCTCCTGTTTCCAGTCGCAAAACAAATATTTATAATTGATAATACCCTCCACTCTAAAGAGTGTTATAACTTATAAGAGATTCCCTAGTATTGTCTCATCCTAAGCATGGACACACACACGGACCCGAACACGGGTACAATGCGGACACGGACACCCGACACGGCAATTCATTAGAAAGTAGGACTCGAGGACACAACAATGTAACACTAGAATATATAGAGTATATGTATAAATGATAATAGGAAGTGCATAAATACATGCATGCAAAAATACATAAAATATGCTCTTCTACTTTGCATTACATTTGTTATATTATTTAAAGATATCTAAATTTACCACAACTTGATGCAAATCAATATTTTGACACATTTTTCCGCTTTGGTCTTTGATATATACATTAAGTTAAATAAATATATTATATATATAACGGGAAGAAGTGGATGATAAATGTAAGACGCGTGTCTAAAAAATCACAAGTATACTAAACTAAAAATCTGTAGTATCTAATTAACAACATATTAGAAGTGTTGAGAAGTGCCCAAAGAAGTGTGTGTGTCCAACACGAGTGTCCAAGTGTGGGGACGGCTCCATGGTAGAAGTGTTCGTGCTACATAAGTCTCATCATTTAAGCTATGATTCAGATTTGGTATTTTAGTTATAAAGTTATGGACAACCTACAACAACTGCTTAAAATCTGTGACATCACTTTGCACTAGTTGTCTTAAATCTCCAAGATGGATTAGAAAGGTGATTAAAACTAACAAGTTTTTACTAATTGTTTCCATACCAAAAGAAATAAAATCACATCGAATGTACAATTTTTAGACGAAAATGTAAAGTTCTGACAAGATTGATGCCTTACTTGGTAATAACGTCGAATTTATGTTTTGCAGTAGCTTCTGAACAAAGAAAAGTCTCAAGGACACGGCCTCCTCCAGCATCTTTGGCAGTTTCAAATATATGGTCCGCATCCATAGATGCAATGCTGGTGCTATATGGCTGAATAAATCGCTGTTCAACAACAGTAAGCAAACATCTGAGGTCCTTTCAAGTACACTAAAGGCAATAACACGCAATTTTTCCCAAATTGCTCAACAATGCAAGTACCAGATACCGGCCAAGGAAACAAGAGTTTCTCTACTTTTCCCTCAACAGTCCAAGGAAAATAAATGGAACAAGGATAATATATCTGAGTGACTTGCTTATTGACAAAATCAGTCTCTTTCCAAAATTGAGATGAGAAGCTCTTAATATATGCACTAGAAATATGGCAAGGTATTCATGCTTTTCTATATTGAAATTTCTTAGTACAGAATTACTGCAATCATAGCTTCCCAAACTGAAGTAAGAATGTTATTGCACCAGTTTGTGAAGAATTGATGAATAAAACTGCACAACATGTTGGAGCAAATACAAGCAACAAGACGAAATTAATTAAGGATGTAGAATCTACACTGGTCCTCTCTTACTTGGATGTTTGAAATGTATCGATTGGATAAGCAGTTAAAGCCTTAATTTCCAATTAGGTTTGCAAACACGACAGACACACCAACACAAACAAATTGTAAAATAGTACTCTGACACATCTAATGGGAGTCGAATTCACAATACAAGTGTCCTTGTCAACAAGTTCGGAGAAGCAACTCTAATAAAATTATCTCACAAAAAAAAAAAAAAACTCTCTCCTAGAAGGATAATGATATAATGAAAACAAAATAGGAAGAGAAAGACATGTTAAGAGAATAAAATTGATTGTGGAATTTCAACATACTTTTGGACATCTAAAAATGGTCTGTAGCATCAAACACCCCAATGTGTGCATCTTATCACCCACAGGCCACGTCCAAGTAGACTTTTGCCTGATGTAGCTATCAAGAAATAGTAAATGTGGCACACAACTGCTTGTAGACTCAGAATCGGAACTCACTGCAGCAGCAAGCGCCTGGCAGCACTGCAGAACATTAAAGGATAAGAGAAAATAAAATGAGGTTATGATAATAAATTCTCTATATTCATATACTACTAATAAGAGGATTACTCGACGATATTATAGACTGGCTAAAGTCGTTCCTCTAATATCTTCATCTAAAACCTGAACCTATTTTGTGATTAAGGTCTTATCTTTATACTAAGAGTCCTGTGCCCGATATAGGAGGGTTGCAATTAGGTAGCCGGCAGCCAGTATGAAACAAATAAATATTAATATAAAAAGATTAATATAGATCAGGGATAAAAGAAATTTGTTCTAAATTGTAGTCCATGTTCTGTTACTACTGTTGAACCCTCCAATATTATTGATTGACTTTCTACAACCAACCAGAGAAAAAGATGTGACCTTAAGGATTGTTAGCAGCTTGGATCTGACAAAGTACCAAGTTACAGGTTTTGCCAGGTGTGTGCTGCTCTCTACTACACATGATACCAACTACTTAATTTCTTCCATTTCAGTTGAACTCCCAAAACCAAAATGCAAACGAAAAGTAAGGAAATAGAAAGTCATGCAGAAAACCTCATTGACATGGATTTGGAGACGCTGGCATGTAGCTAAAATAGAAGCAACAACTCCTGCCTTCCCGATTTCAAGCAGTTTCTCTAACTTTGAACCAAGCTCCTCCCAAATCAATTTCACCTGCACGGAGAATCAAAAAGATTTAATTATGTAGCACAAGTTCAATTGAAGATAAATGCAAGGGTTCTGTTAAGAATTGAAAGAAAAGGAAAAGCTTACTAGGAAAGAAATTATGCAAATAGATTCCATTTGGAGTCTAGAATTCTCTGATATCATTTAATATTTGGCAAATCTTTTATGTAAGCTTAGGATAAAATACGGGTGCCAATTCGGGTCATAATCGGGCCAGGACTAATTTGGGCCATCCAATTATAGTTTATTTGTACCCAAGCCATTTAATAAACGGGTCAACCCGTATCCGGCTTGGATTTAAACGGGTTGATCGAACTTGTCACAAATAAAATGTTATTAACTGAGTCGGTTAGATTCAACCCACCAACCCGCGTAGACTCAATTATTTGATATTTAGCCCCTACACATTAAAACAGGCACATGCAAATCACAACCACGATTAAATGGCCCAAACCAAAGTTATTTAACATATATAAGAGGAGAAAAAAATATCAATGACATTGAACTTTACAAACAAGAATCACAATTTATCAAAAACACAAGAAACTATATGTCTCAACTAAACACAAGAAAACAGGAAAAGAAAAGATATGAGTTAGGATTTAAAACTCTCTCTCAAATAAACGGGTCAAGCATTAATCTGGCAATTGACTCATTTAACAAATGGGTTAGGCGGGTCGAAAAGTTTATAACACAAACCCGTTTATGCTCGAACCAAGCCCACAAATTGTGGGTCAAATTCAGGTTAGGTCATAATTGCTCCCCCTAGATAAAAACATATCTTCCTTTTTTATCTAGGATTTAGTTATTCTAAGAAACAAACATTTTTCATATTTATATAGATCTATCTAGTTTCTTAGGCTTCAAGTAAGCGTTTATTGTAAAAAGCCCTTTATGTAATCAATGGAGAAGAATGATCGCACTTTTCTAACAAAAAGGAGTGATTTTTTCCCTCCGTGAAGGAGATGACTGAAGCCCCTTGTGTCTGACCACGATGATGTGAAACTATGTCCCCCCCCAAAAAACAACACACACACACCCCCGGGACCCCACCCACCTCCACACACACCCAAAAAAAAAAAAAAAAAAAAAAGAACTTTTTTGCCTACTAAGTTGTGACCAATCTGCTCTCATTAATTAACTTTTAAAGAAATCATTTTCCTTTAGCAAATAAAGAATGTTCACCGCACATGATATTTAATGTTTCCATCACGATCTCACAGATAAAAATGGTGACCAACATTTTTCAACATTCTAGGAGAATATGAGGATTATACACATTACACATTGGCATTAAAGAATACTCAAGACTCGAAGAAATGAAGCATATCAGAAAGCAAATGAACTAACAAGGTAAAGTAATACTGATTTCAGGAGTTCAGGATATCACTTGTCCACAATGTGAACTTTACACCATTTCACAAAGGTTAACACAGATAAACTACTATCTAATAAAAATGTCAGAGAAACTAATAAAAATGTATAAAAGAACCACTAATACCCAAAAGTTTCTAGTTAGAATTCTACGATACATTCACATGTCGACTAGAGAATATATATAGACCAATAATATTCCTTCAAAACAATCAAGACGTCCTCTTTATTAGCCATCATACAAAATGAAATGGGATCCTTTACATATTTTTTGACATAGATATCCACTTCCAGAGAACCTACCACCCTTTTTAGCCACATAGCAAAATAAAGCTCACTCCTTTACCTACACAGCAACCAAAACCAAAAGAGTCCCTAAAATACATTCAGTGCAGAGAGTAATCCTGCAATGCATACCTTGTGACTCTTGGGGACATAGACCATGACTTATATTGAATGGAAAATCAATAAAATGTCTCTTAGTGGTACTCATACAGACATGTGATGTTTATTTTATCAATTAGTCACAAGCCACAGACCATCAAGTGAAATAACAACATGGCTTTTTATCGCGCACACAAATAGGACATCCTGTCATTTAACTTGGTTACATTGCCGCATGCCACCATGAAGAGGAAAAAGCTTGGTATCAAGTCATCCTTTGGCTATGTAAGTTATTAAGAAGAAGCAAAAGTTCATTTAACATCAGGCTTTCCTTCTGGCAATGGATTCTATCTTTTACTTCTTATAAGAATAACTAGCATGCATGTGCATTCCTCATCAAAGTTTGAAATGATTTTACCATCATTGTTTACACCTTTTACATAAACACAGAGTTGGCACTAGAGCAATGGCTCCATGGGAGAATTGCCTTAAATTTCTTGCATTTGGCAACCTGCTTTAGTGCTTCCAAACACCCTGAATAGTTGTAAAATCCTGGTCAAGGAAAGTATTGACAGGAGAGGGCTTGCCACATATCCTAGAAGGTTTCGCAACCTACCCTTGTGACTTAGTGTTTATACTCTGACCTCATGCAATTAAAAGGCAGCCCTCAAAAGTTCACCAAGACCAAAAAGAGCCTAGAAGAAGAAAAGAAAAGGAGGGGGGGTGGACAGAGATTTGCTGTAGGGAATTGCGCTCAACTAGGATACAAGATAAAACTAAAGAGAGACAGGATACAATCATACAATTTCCAAATGTTTTGCATATATCATAATATGATTAGTTAGAGTAACTTGAACATCCAGACCAAAGTTGACTTAGATTTCATAATCGATAAAGATTCTTGAGTAGTAGGAATATGGGAAACACAGGAATATGTACCATAAGAAGTCTAGATAAAGCAAAACTGGAACCAGAAGAAATACATAGCACACTTCCTCACAGACAGACCTCATGGCAATTGCAAAACTGAAACGCTGGATTTGTAACGGCATATGATCAGAACCGTTTCATAAATTTAAAATAACTCTTTTGACCATAATTAAGCTAGGATGCTATGAAGAGATAAATAGCAAGAAAAAAGTACAAAAGAACAACATACTTGATTTGTGGTCTTTGCTGAAGATACTAATGCTTGCACCACAAAATTACCACATTGAAGAAATGATATTTCAAATAATGACCCTCTGAACATTTCATTCAGAAATTCATTGTACATAGTCGCTGGAGCCACTTCAATTATGACCTGTATAAATCACAAAAACTGAGCAACATGCTAAAGGAACCAAGATCGGGAATTACAAACATGGTTCAGCTGAACAAAGATAATACAAAACCAGGTCCTTTGCATGAGATCCAAGCTTAGATATGGGAGTGGATATTAAATAGACAGTCTTAAAAGAAAGCCAAAACACGAGAAGCTGCTTATGAAAATAATGTCAGCTAGATTGTAATGTTATGCATTTATAGTCATGGTACTTCCTGAAGACTCAAATATAATTGCATATTTGCATAGACAAAGAAGCATTATTACTAAATCTATAAAGTAACTAGTTAACACTCGATTAGAAAAGACAAGCCTACTGAGGGCCCCTATATGTAAAAAACTTTATCGATTGAGATCAGTCTTGACATTCTCATTTTTTAAAATCTTTTTATTTAATTGGTACAGACCTTATATTGCCTCCTTCAGAAATCCAGAGATAGTTCTCGAAAGCGAGGAACTAACAGGGTGAGGCCTTTCTTCTATATTACTGATTCATGAGGGGACAAATCTTATTTCATTATTACTGAAGATAAGTTACTCCTGAGTTGGGTGAACATATCTTCGTGTACTCAAAAGTCGGGTTGTTTGGGTAACCATTCTAGTGAGCACATCAAATTGTTCCATTTTTTCGCAAAAGAAATTTTCAGGCATTACTAATGACGTAAATCTAGTGACTTGCAGCTAATTGTCTCTGGCTAAACCTCCTATAAACTTATCCAATATTAACCATGATGCCATTTTGGTGTCATTAGAAGCAAATCCTTATGCAAATGCATGCATGTTAAAAATTAGTGATTAAATAGTGCTGTAAAAGATGTCCCGACAGAAAGAAGCCAGGTGGGTGTCCAGCACCTAGAACAAGGATAAGCGGGTGGGTTAGTTGCCACTAGGCGTCAAAGCCAAGGCAAAGAGGAACAGAAGAAAAATAAACAGTTAAGAGGAAATTTTATATGAGATATTGTCATTGTTGCTTAACTTGCTTTTGATTTGTTCTAGGTCACTGTTTGCTATCAAGCACTTAGCAATGACTAGGTGAGAAATGTTGCTACAGCAAATCGAAAGCAACAAAGACAACATCTCATATAAAATTCCTTTAAAGGCCACCAATAACCCCCGAATGTCAGTGCATCGGGTGGTATTTTTGGGGAGTTGGTGTTGTAGTGATTGGTGGGGGGGGGGGGGGGGGGGGGGGGGGGGGGACAGGGTCTGGTGTTTTGTGAGGTAGAGGAGAATGCACTGGGTGGAGTGGTGAAGAGTCTTAGCCAAGTGAGGGCTGTCAAATAGCTCAGGAGATGGATTGTTGGTGCCCTTTAAAGAGTAAGTGTGCCCCTATTAAACAAAATAGAGCAACATGTCCTGTAAGTTGAGGATAATGTCACCCATCAAGCGCATCCAATGAGCGTCGAGCACAACTTGATAATGTCCATGGGCAATACCATAAATTCAGCCACAATGAGAGCTCCTTGGCATTAAATAGCAACACCACAACAAGTGCATCAGCCCTGGAGACAACCACCAGCTACGAGCAGAGAAAGAGGTGGTAGAGGATAAAGACAATGTGGCGCAATATAGTCGTGAAAAGCTCCGCTATCGTCAATATTAACTGGTTGATCATTGATAGTGCCAAGCAAGCTGAGGGTGGTAGATGAACCTAATCCATGAATGGCGTTGAGCGATATCTCAACAGCACAAGTGATGGGTCAGACTCCAAATCAGGAGAATCTGTAGCTGTGTTGCTGTCAGAATCGTGCTTTATGGTGGCCTGGCCGCCTTCAATGAGCATCAAGGTCTTCTATTGACACTTATGACCTTGGGTGTATTTCCCGACTGAATCAGATGAGTGCACTCAAGATCTGTTAGATTGGGGAAAAAAGTACAGTATAAAAAAGATAAAAAAAGCTTATTGGGCTGATTTCATGGTGAAACATCAACCATCCAAGTCCAGCCCACTAGAAAAATAATTGTCTTTTTTGTAGTGTGATAAATGAGCCGCATAACACTTTGAGAAACCCTCCTAGATGCCTATATTACGTGTCATACAACTAAATCAATAGATAATTGCTAAAATAAGTAAAACAGATTGTTGTGATTACTGGGGCAAAAATAGAAAAGGTATAAAAGCTTTCCTCTTTCTCTCTCAACCTCAGATCAGCCGCAGCAATCTCCGCCCCTCTCCTCTCTCAAGCTCTGATTAGCAGTCTCAAACCCCCTCCCCTCTTCCAACTTCTGATCAACCGTTGCAACCTCCTCTCCTCTCTCAAGGTCTTAGCCTAGTTCCACCTCTCTCAAGGTCTTATAGCCTAAATCCACCTCTCAAGTGTCTCTCTCATCCCTCAGATCTCAACATCTTCTCTCTGTTGCATGTTGTCACCGTTATAGATTTGTTGTAGTTTTGAGTTTGAAGCCTCAATGCCACTGCCACCACGATCCACTACAGTTTTGCCTTTGAAGCCCCCGATCAGTGCCACCGACTCACCCGCATCCGGATGATTCTGTTTGCATTTGTTGGAGGTAAACTCTCAACTACTCCAAAATGAATTTTCCTACTAATAAATTACAAAAAAAATGAAACTATTATTGATTTATTCACAAAAAAAAAAAATCTTTCTACTAGCAGATAAAAAATGAAATTGATATTGATTTCTACTAAATAAATGAATCTTTCTACTATGCTACTCAAAAATTTGAATCTTTCTACTATATTACTAAAAAAACTTTTTACTATACTACTAAATAAACTAAATCTTTCAATGTTTAAAACTCCTCCAAAATTAAATGTCCATCTCTATTATGAATCTTTATCTCTATTATTGCTTTTTTTACGTTTTTGGTTCTCGGACTTTGTCGATACACCATTCATCGTTGAACATCGCCCTTCTTATGCAGTCTGGAAGAGTGAGTAGTAGAAATGGCTTTTGTCCCATCATATTGCTTCCTTAGCTTAAAGGATCCGCCCTTTGTTCAATTCCCAATAATCCATTCAAAGGTAACATTTATGAATTCTTCTAGCAAAATTATGCATTCTATCGAACTGATGTGTGGCTGTGGTAATCCATTTGTTTTGTATAAGATACAAAACTGGTTCATTGTCTCCCCTTAGAATTATAGAGAATTTTACAATACATCCTTCTTTTCCAGATATCTTCCCTTGCATAAAGAGCCTAGATTCAGTCCCGAGAGGCATCCCAGGCTTTGACAATATGTGATTCTCCGCTACACCAAGGTACGCGTATCCTGCACATTTGAATTGAATTTTACTGTCTCGGATAAGTGACTTGCTTCCACCTACTCCAATTTCTAGTTAATAGGAGCCATTACCTACTCCAATTTCTAGTTAATAGGAGCCATTAAAGAGATGTATATATGTCATGTAGGTATAGGGGGCATTATAGTCTCTTTTCCAACCAAACAATCTGTTTGATTTTGTGTTGCTCTTTTCGGCAGCTCATCTTCTCATATGTAGGTAATTTCACAAGTTAGACACCACTTGGGGCTCTACAAGAATAAAAAAGGTAAATGAAAATAAATCATCTGTTGATCAATATGATGCCATAGGATGAAATTTAGAACATACTCTAGTTGTAGTATGATCTATTTTAACTTCAGCTCATTTTTTCTCATGCATGGGAACCATGTAAAATTTGAATAGTTGTTAGATTTTGATTATGCAACTATTTAAACTAACTATTTGAATTTTCCATAGTTCTCGTGAAGTTAAAATAGATCACATATAAACTACAGCTAATCTATTCTAGATTTCATCCTTTGGTAGCATATTGATCAAATCTTGATTGATTTTCTCTTACTTTTTTTCACATAGCCCCGGTAGGTGCACAACTTCTGGAATTACCTATACGCAAGAGGATGTCATTAGTTGCTGGAAAGACCAACACAAAATCAAAACAAATATTTCGATCGAAGAAGAGATTATAATACTCCTACACCTACAGGACATATATACATATGTTTGATGACTCATATCAGCTAGAAAATGGAGTAGGTGGAAGCGGGTCACTTAACGGATAAAGTAAAAATCAATTAAAATGTGCAGGATACGAGTATGTAGTGGAGAACCACGTGGTTGCCAAAGCCCGAAGATGCCTCTCGGGACAGAAATATTTGCTCTTTATGCAAGGGAAGATATATGAAGGAGAAGGGTGTCTTGTAAAGAGGAGACAACAAGCAAATCTTATATCTTCTACAAAATAAATGAATAACACCAACTCCACACATCAGTTCACAGATCACATAATGCAGAATTTTGCTAGAGGGGTTCAGAGACATTACTTTTGAACATGGAACGAAGAATCGGCCGAGTCGGATACGACTCGGCCGAGTCGTATCCGACTCGGCGGCCTCCGGTATGACTCGGAGGCCCGAGTCAGGCGTGGATCGCCGAGTCGACCCGGATCGGGTCCGACTCGGACCCGACTCGGGCGACTCGGCGACCCGTGACTTCCTCCTTATAAATCCGATCGGGGGGAGAGAGAGAGATCAGATCTGATCTCTCTCTCTCTCTCTCTCTCTCTCTCGCGCTCGCCGTCTCCCCCGCGACGCCCTCCGGCCCTCGCCGTCCCACCTCGTCGCCGTAGCCGTCGCCGTCGCCGTCGCCGTCGCAGGTAACTCCTCCCCTCTCTCCCTCTCAGTCTCTCTCTCCCTCCCTCTGTGCCTCTCTCTCCCTCTCTTTCTCTGTCTCTCTCCCCCGCAGGCCGCAGCGGCGTGCGCTCTCTCTCTCTGGCCTGCCTGCAGCGGCGCGCGCTCTCTCTCTCTCTCTCTCTCTCTCCCCCCGCAGCTACTCTCTCTCCCGGCTCTCTCTCTCGCAGCGGCGCGCGCTCTCTCTCTCTCTCTCTGTCTCTCTCTCGCTCTCTCTCTCTCTCTCTGTCTCTCTCTCTCGCTCTCTGTCGGACTCTCTCTCCCTCTCCCTCTGTATCTCTCTCTCTCTGTCGAACTCTCTCTCTCACTCTGTATCTCTCTCTCTCTCTGTCGCACTCTCTCTCTCACTCTGTATCTCTCTCTCTCTCTGTCGCACTCTCTCTCACTCTGTATCTCTCTCTCTGTCGCACTCTCTCTCACTCTGTATCTCTCTCTCTCTGTCGCACTCTCTCTCTCTCTCTGTCTATCTCTCTCTCCCTCTCCCTCTCAGTCTCTCTCCCCTCTCTGTCTCTCTCTCTCTCTCCCTGTCAGTCTCTCTCTGTCTCTCCCTCTGTCTCTCTCTCTCTCCTCCACTGTGTTCCTCTCTCTCCTCTGTCTCCGTCTCTCTCCCTCTCTCTGTTCCTCTCTCTCTAATTAATTTGCATTTAATGTCATTTAATTTAGGTTAGTTTAGGTAAAGTTAATTTAACTTAATTTAGGTTAATTAATCTAATAAAGTTTTGTAATTAAGTTAGGTAATTTAATAATTTTATTGAAGTTAGGTAATTAAGTTATTGTAGGTTAATCTAGTATAAATTAGTTTAGTTTAATTTAATATAGTTTAATTTAATTGAATTGAATTTAATTTAAATTAGTTTAGTTAACTTAATTTAGGTTAATTTAATTTAATAAAGTTTTGTAATTAAATTAGGTAATTTAATTATTTTATTAAAGTTAGGTAATTAAGTTAGTGTTGCTTAATCTAGTATAAACTAGTTTAGTTTAATTTATTGTAGTTTCATTTAATTGAGTTTAATTTAATGTTTTTTAATTTAGTTAATTTTAGTTTTAATTTAATTTAACAGATAATTTTTTTAAATTTCAGTATGGCTCCAAAGCAACGCGATATTGGATGGGAACATGGTACCCCTGTTGGTGGAAGTAGAAAACTTGTGAAGTGCAATTATTGTGGGAAACAAGTCCATGGTGGTATCACTAGATTGAAGCAGCATATAGCACATGTACCCGGTCAGGTGGAAGGATGCTTGCGAGTATCAAAAGAGATATCTCAAATAATGAGACGACATCTTTCTGAAGGTAGCAAAGAAAGAGCGGCCATTAAATCTAAAAAAGACCGACTTACGAGATCTTTAAGTGAGGAAGATTTCTATGAGGTGACCGAAGAAGATTCTGATAATGAAATTGAAGAAGTTGGTGGTTTAGAAGGAGTTGAAAGAAGACAACTGAAACAAGCCATGAAAGAAAGTCGTGAAATGGCTTGGAGATCTGCAGAAGGAGTTGATATTGGTGGCAGTAGTTCACAGCCTTCAGGATCAGGGAGTAACCGTGGATTGCGTCGGAGTATGACTATGAGAGAAGCTGAAATTCCAGCTCGTGGTATTGATCCTTACATGTTCCCAACAAAACAGAAATCAATCAAAAGCATGTTCTCAACTGAGAATATGAAAAAAGTTGGGAAATCCGTGGCGAAGTTCTTTCACTACAATGCAATACCATTCAATGCAGCTGATAGTGGTCCTTACTACCAAGCCATGATTAATACTATTGCGGAGGCAGGTCCAGGTGTAAAAGGCCCTACAGGGTACCAGATTGGCAATCTCTATTTAGATGAGGAAGTGAAAGAAATTGGAGTATATATTGCTTCAATAAAAACAAAATGGCCGCAGTATGGTTGCACGATCATGTGTGATGGATGGAGTTCTCATAATAGAAAGCCTATTGTTAATTTCATGATTTATTGTGATAGAAGCATGATCTACCATACTTCTGTTGATACCACTAATATCTCGAAGACTGCTGAGTATATATTCTCGCTAATGGATAAAGTTGTTGATGAAGTTGGCGAAGAAAATATCGTGCAGGTTGTCACAGATAATGAGGCAAGTTTCAAAGCAGCTGGTCACATGTTGATGGAGAAGAGAAAACATTTGTTTCGGTCTCCCTGTGCAGCACATTGCATTAATTTGATGCTTGAAGATATTGGCTCTTTGAAATCAGTCAAGGAGACATTGGATGATGCTAAGGTGATCACATCATTCATTTACAATAGCCTCAAAGTGGTGAATTTAATGAAGCTATATACCAAAGATAGAGATTTGTTGAGACCAGGTATAACACGGTTTGCCACCGAGTTTATTTCTATTGAAAGCCTTATTCGCTATGAGCAAGATTTGAAAAGAATGTGCACGACTACAGAATGGCGTGAATTCAACAAGGAAAGGAGTAGAAGAAGCGTGCGAGATAAGGTTGCTAATCTCATTCTGACTGACCGGTTTTGGAAGAAGGCAAGAGAGGTCCAAAACATTATGGATCCTCTTGTTAGAGTCTTGAAGATAGTGGACCAGGACAAGAAACCTACACTATCTATTATATATGAAGCTATGGATAGAGCAAAATTGGCTATAAAGGCCTCAAATAAGAACTGGAAGAAGTACTGGGACATCATTGATAGAAGATGGGAGGGACAATTGCATAGACACTTGCATGCTGCTGGTAATTCATTTGCCTAGAAATCATATTTGTTGACTAGAAATTGAAACTGTCATATCATAACAATCGTTTGCTTACATTATTGCAGCATATTTTTTAAATCCAGCACTCCAATATTCAAAAAACTTTTCTACACATCCAGAAGTGAGATATGGATTAAAGGAGGTCATTAAAAGATTGGAGCCAGATTTGACTAAACAAACAAGAGCTATTAATGAGGTAATAATAATTTATTTATTTCATCGATATAATGTTATGCAAATATTAACACTTGTGATGTGTATTCTCACAGATAAAATTATTTGTGGATGGAGTTGGAGAATTTGGAAGCTCACTAACTAGAAGAGCAGTGCAACAATCTCTTCCAGCTGATTGGTGGATTAATTATGGCGAAGAAGCTCCCAATCTGCAGAAAATTGCCATCAAAGTCTTAAGCCAAACATGTTCTTCATCGGGTTGTGAAAGAAATTGGAGCACGTGGTCGCTAATTCATACAAAACTGCGCAACCGGTTGGCAATGAAAAAGTTGCATAAACTAGTATATGTGCATTACAATATGCGGTTGCGAGTAAGAAACTTGACATGCAAAAGCGACACTGATGATTATTACAACCCAATTGATCTGAACAATATTTTCAATGATGATGATATTTTGGATAAGTGGATTCGTGAGGGAGAACAACCGATGTTACCACCAGATGACTTAGGTTGGTTAGATGAAGGTATTCGTCATACTGACGAAAGTGGCGGTGATGATGGTGATGGCGGTGATGATGACAGCGGTGATGGTGGTGGCGATGATGGTGGTGAGGGTGATGGTGGTGAGGGTGATGGCGGCAGTGATGGTGGTGATGGTGGTGATGGTGGTAATGTTGAAGAGACTCATGGTGTTGGTGGAAGCCAACGAGATGATGCTTTAACATGGGATTCACAATATTATGCCACACAAGATACAGATCATGGAGGCCGGGCGGGGATTTCACAGCAGCGTAGGCATTTGGATCGGTTGGTCGAATTCAGTTCTAGCGATGATTATTCGAGTGGACATGATTACTACTCACATGGTCATCATAGTCTTGAAGGCCATTTACAGGGGTTGGGTTTGACATCTGGCCAATATTCTGGCACTGATTATTCTAGCACTGGTGATTACTCTACTAGCAGCACTGAATATCGAGGTTTTGGGTATTATCACCATGGAGCTGATATTGCACAACCCCTACCGCCATATTACTCTGATAGTGGATCCTCTGGCCAATCATCTCAGCCTACAGGATCTCACCCACAAACATATCATTATCCTTATGGAAGCTATATGCCTGATTTCTATACTTATCGCGGGCCAGATGATAATGATGATTTGGAGCCTCCTCGTAATTCAATGTGAAAATGACTATATTAGCAGGTACTTATGAATTATTTTGTGCAATTTACTATATTATGCATGTATTTTGATATTTTTCTACCGACGACGCTTGTATTTATGCTTTCACGTTATGTTTTGAGTGTTAGGTGATATGTTTTGAATATGTGATGCATGAATTTAGATGTTTACATTTTTTTATGATTTGTCATGTTTTTTTCATAATTTTTTTGGCGCTCTATGTAGCGTTTTTTGCGTATCGCCCGAGTCCGATCCGAGTCGCCGAGACCGATCCGTCTCGGTGCCGGCCGAGTCGGCGGCCGAGACCGAGACTTTGAACCATGCTTTTGAATGGATCTGCTGGGAATTGAACAAAGGAGAGGATGCTTTAATTAGACAAAAAAGCTTCTACTCCTCCGCTTCTCCAACCTACATAAGGGCAATTATTAACGACAAATGGTGTATTATCATAGTTCGAGAACCCAAACACAAAAAAAAAACCATAACAGAGATCAAGATTCATAACAAAAATCGACAATCAATTTTGGAGGAGTTTTAAACATTGAAGGATTCAATGTTTTAGTAGTATAGTTGAAGGATTAATTTATTTTAGCAGTATAGTAGAAGATTCAATTTTTTAGTAGAATATTAGATAAATTAATTTATGTAGTAGAAATAAATATCAGTTTCATTTTTGTGTGATATGTTAGTAGGAAGATCCATTTTTTGAATAAATCAATAGCAATTTCATTGTTTGTGATTTATTAGTAGAAAAGTTCATTTTTTAGAATAGTTTGGCCGGTGAGAGGTTACATCCAACAAACGCAAACATAATGATCCGGATATGAGTAAGTGGCGGTGATCGGGGGCTTTGAAGGCGAAGCTGTAGTGGATGGTGGTGGAGGTGACATCGGGGGCTTCGAATGCAAAACTAAAGCGGATGTGGGTGGTGACAACTTGCAGCAGAGAGAAAACATAGAGACCTAAGGTACGAGAGAAGGTGGATCTAGGCTAAGATCTAGGATTGAGGAGGAGAGGGAGAATGCAACGACTGCGACTGATTGGAGGTTGAGAGAAGAGATGGACGAGAGAGATAGTGGTTGCGGCGACTGATCATAAGTTGAGAGATGAAAGAGAAGGACGAGAGAGAGGAACAAGAGAGGACAATGGTTGCGGTGATTGATGAGGTTGAGATAGGAGAGAGGGACGAGAGAGTGAGCGAGAGGAAGGTTGAGGGGGTGACCTGAGGTTGAGAGAGAGAGGAGAGAAATTTTTATACCTCTTCTATTCTTGTCATAGTAATCACAACTGGTCCGTTCTCCTTATTTACTTATTTTAGCAATTATTTGTCACTTTATTTGTATGGCACGTATATAAGCATCTAGTAGGGCTTCTCAAAATTTTCTGCAGCCCACTTATCAAACTACTAAAAATACAATTGTTTTTTTAGTGGACTAGACTTTGATGATGTTTCACCCCGAAACCAGCCCAATAAGCTTTTTTATTTTTATATTGTATTTTTTCACTTAACCCAATTAATTATCAAAACCAACCAAAGGAAAGTTTTTTCCCGTGACTCATATGATAACTTTGTTTGTCCATCCGTCTTCTCCTTCCTCTCTCAACTCCTCTTATTTCTTCCTCCTCCTGACCGATCAGTTTTCCACTGATATCGGCAGTATACTAGTTAAACATTTTATATTTTCTTAAAATTATAATGATTTTTTATTTGATATTTGATATGAAGTTCTATTTTATATTTATATAATTTATTTTGAAGAACTTGATACCTTGTTGTACAACATAATTTCATGATTATCTACCCAAATATTGCTTTATCTAATTCAATAGTAGAGAAATAGTGGTTTCCATAAAGTCATTAGAGATAATTAAATGTGTAGAAAAATTAATTGAAAAATAAATAAAAAAGAAAAAGAAAAAGAAAAAAATTGAGGTCTGAAAAAGGAAAAGGAAGAATCTACAAAGTAGATAGAAATTAAAAATATATGAAAATGCAAACTGCAATTGTCTACTAACTACAATCTTTGGCTTGCAATCTTTCATGAGAAATCAGCTGAACATTAGTTTACTTTGGTGAAATTTTGTTTGTTTTGAAAAATAGGAAGTAGTTTGTGAGAAAACTTGCATGGAAAACTTCAGTTTGCTCTCCGAAGCATTTCCTAGAGCATGTCCTTCCCCCCCCCCCTCCTTTACCTTAGACTCCCCCCCCCCCAAAACCTAATATACAAGGCAAAGGGCGCCTAATTTGGCATTCTCCGGCCCTAAGCAAGGCAGTGAAGAGATCCCCCCCCCCCCCCGGGCCGCCCTAACAAAAAAAAGTATACACATTGGCCATCTCAGAACATCGGGATTAAACAGAAGTTCAATGGGAGAAACTTCATCATGTTAGCTCTCTTAACTTCGCTCAATGGGGGACACCCTAGCATCTTTCCAGCATTATCATATATACCAACGTGTCAATCACAAATTCAAACAACTCCCTCGTGTGTGTGTGTGTGTGTGTGTGTGTGTGTGTGTGAGTGTGTGTGTGTGTGAGAGAGAGAGAGAGAGAGAGAGAGAGAGAGAGAGAGAGAGAGATAGAGAGAGAGATGTTGTAAAGGTATAGGAAAATCAGGTGTATACAATACAGTTGGAAGTTTGGAACTAAAATGTTGTGTTAAGGGAAGTTGTTGTATCAAGGGAATAGCTAAGGGTCCAAGCAGCTCACAAACAAAGTTATGAGAACAATGAAATAGCAGACAGGTCAAGGCAAATATCATGTTTGATATTTAGCTCACAAGTGAAATTATGTCCAAAACCCCCGAAAGAGGTCTCTTCCTTTATCCTATAAGTAGCGAGACATTATTTCCAACTCAATCCAGAAAAGACGAGAAAATAGCAACTAAAATAGCCCAAACTTGGTTTCCAACAGTGAGGCCTAACTTTAATGATATCAATCACAAGGCTTTGCAGTCCATTATTGTCACAAACCTCCAACCATATCTCCCTCGACGGCTTTTAGATGCTTTAAAAATGCAAGTGTCATTGTAGCATAATGGTATAGGTTCTTTGCAATGAGAAAGAGGTTTGGGTTTTAAACCCCGCTTGCACCAGGCTATGATCAACTTTTAAAATTAAAATAAAAAATGGATGCTTTAAATGATGATTGTAATACTTTAATGATACACGTCGCTAGGACCTCTTGAATGACCTTCCACCAAAAACATCTATAAAGCCAGCCAAGCACCATATAACCGTGACAGCCCCGCAAGAAGACCTCCAGACACACCAAAAACCCTCTTTTTTAAGTGGAACAGCATTAGGTGCCCAGTCTATTATTGAACAATAGGAATAATTGAAGAGCAATTGCTCATTCTTTAAACCAACATTCTTATGACCAAAGAGTCGAAAAGAAAATCGGGTAACCCATTAAGGGGAGAGTAGATTACTTCTTGTTCAAATTCATTGGCCTGGACACCTTTTTTTCTCATATCTTGTAATCTTGTTATGATTGGTATCATTAACACTATAAAGTTCACTGCACCTGTTGGTCACCAATTTAATAAATGACAATGCTCTGTTTTCAAGACTAATAATTGTACCCATTTCCAGACGGTCACTTCTTAATGACTCGTCTTCTCCATGCCAGTTCACACTTGTTTGAATTCCCTTATCTCAGAAAAGATTGGTATATACCACCAGCTTCTCTTCTTCACTTCTCCATCATCTATATAGTCCTCATCCTCAACATGATGTTAGCATATACAAACAGCTGAAGCCCAGGCTCCAGTCTTCCAGAAGTTCATAGCTGTAAGTGATCATAGATCACAAACCACTTATCCTCTCATCAGATGATAGATCAAATTTGAATCGATCCCCCCTTTTCCTCAAGAATTAGTTTAGCAAAGTAAACTCAGAGATGAAGAGCTAAAGTATCCTCCAAAAAAGCACTTCCACACAAGGCCTAATTCCAATCCCTAATTGGTGACCTAGAAAACTTCAAACAGGCATCCGTGTCCCACAAAAGCACCTGGTTAGGACTGCACAAAATTTTATAAATCACTATCCTTTGTCAATTTGCCAACCCTCCTCAATGACCTCTAAACAAGTACCTCGGTAGTGACTTCATTAGCCCTGTTCTTTGAGCCCAAACCCTCCTCAGTTACCCAACCTCTCACTTATTGAACAACCTCTTTCATTAGACATGTTCAAATTAAAGTCAAATAGACAAGGAAAAAATAAATCAACAATATACCTTTAAAAAATATGATAAAGGAAAATAAGTTTTCTACAAAAGCAACACAAAGTACGGTGGCATGAATTACTGTGAGGGAATTTCAGCTATTTGCCTAAACTGTACCATGCTACAACCATTAAATCATTCATTCTAGGTATCTGGCAAGCTGGATTAAAGCAAGAATTTACCTACAAGGCATAAGGTGCAAAAATTAATTTAGACCCAAAAAAAAGATCAAAAGCTAGAGGACAAAATGTTCATATTAGTTATTAAGTCATTCCACAATCAAGGTTAGAGTTAGAAAGAAGAAACATATATGGCAGAGCAAAAGGTTTTACAATTAGGAAAAAGAGGCTAATCTTCCACATAGAAAGTATATTGATCCAAAAACAAGTTCTCACATCGTATATTCTGAGATTTATAAAAATTGGCAAGTAATAGATGGAATATAACATAGGTTAGCAAATAGTGTAACCATGAGGTTCTAAGAACAATAAGCGGAAAAACTAAATCAATGTTTAAATTGTACGAAGTGGTGAAGATTATCGTAACAGTGGAATGAAGAAGGAACCTCAAATAGATGGCTGAAAGCAGTATCCTCTAGTAAACCAACAATGTTTTGTTTCGTTTCAGCTTTAATGAACTTCCCTTGTACCATATTCTTCTCCGCACAGCCAAGGATAATTAGAATGGCATGCAACAGCTCTTCATCATCGCCCACTAATAGCTTCAAAACAGTCTGCAAATGGATGTAATAGAATTTTTGTAAGATATAACAGCTCAGCTTGCTGCTATGGTCATATACCACACTGTTTATGTGGTTACTAATGAAAGACATACCTGTAAAACAAAACTACTGTACTTGTTGACTCTCAAAGTTGCAATCTCATCTTTGGCATGGTTCAACATTTCCCTAACAAGAAAATTAAATACAGCTGTAAAACTATGTTGAGAACTCTTGGTATTCTGTCCACTTGGCTGAGCTGATGTAAAATTCAATCGCTCCGCAAGAATTGCTGATGGCTTTGTGACATGAAATTCTTCCAAGGTGTCCACTGGAACACCCTTACATAGACAAAGAAGACTTCGGAGGACGTGAGATCCATAGCGACAGCACATGACATTAGCAGCATCATGAACAACCGTCTGAGACAAAGAACATAAGCATATTAAAAACAAAACAACTTTAAGCCATGTAATGAGTTATAATATCAGCCAAACACCTGACATAGTTTAGTCAATGTATCTTCAATCATAGAAATTGAGCCTTCATCCTGGAGATGCATGGCTAGAGACTTGAGAGCTGTCTCAACCACATGAGACCCAAACTTATCCATCGCAATGGATGCAAACCCTTCCGCGCAATTCTGAAGAAACCCACATAGTTGTTCCAAATCACAACCTTCGAGAAGAATCTGAAGAGTGTAGCTTATAATCATGTCTGTTGCAAGTTCAACCTCTTTGCCTCTAGTCTCTTCCAAAGCATTCCCACATATGGCAGACCGCTCCTCTAAATCCACCTCATTGCTTTCAAATAGCTTTGATATTTCTGTGAAGTATTTTGCAGTTTCAGGATCAACCTTTTTCCTGCACAAGGTAATTAGTTTATCAAGCACTGTAAAGTACTAGAGATGAAGGCAAATCCCTGTTGAACTTCTCATTTTTTTATTTTACCATTATTCATTTATCTAGCCTGTTTCTTTAGACCAATAAGGTCTAAATGGCCGTTTAGGCTTTACCATGAGCCTTCTATTTCCTTGGCGAGGTTTTACATCAACGCAGAAGGTGAAAGAGCTGGCATGTCACTGTAGATTTTAGGCTAATCTTTCAGTAGAGGCTTCTCAATTTAGAGTTGTAACTTATAGTCAACCTCATTTTGATGGAAATTGGCTTAGTTTTTTGTGATTTCCACTTTAATCTAGTTAAGCATGGCCAAAATTAGTTATCATAAATACTGCGCACCTATTAGATTTGGGTTAATCTTTTTCAGGCCCGGCTCTAGGCCGATTCAACTGGCGCGACCGCACAGGGGCCCCAAGTCTAAGGGGCCCAGCGGTCAATGGCCCAGAACTAGTCCACACTCTCGTGCAACGGCCCAGAACGCCCCCCAGTTAACAGCCCAATGTCTCTAGCATTAAAAAAATAAAGTGAAAAAAAGTATGCAACCCCAAGTCCCCAGCGTCTCTTCAGGTTCGCCGACGACAGGCCCTCACGTCTCTTCAGCTTTGCCAATAAAGCCCCTCTTTCTTCAGCAACTACCTCTCTCTCTCTCAAGTCTCAAATCTCCCCTCCTCTGCTGAGTGCTGACCTTTCTTCATCACTCTTCAGTACCTCTCTCTCTCTCTCTCTCTCTCTCTCTCTCTCTCTCTCTCTCTCTCTCAAGTCTCAAGTATCAAACCAAACCCCACCTCTTGTTTTTCCTCACAGAATCGAATGAGAAGATCAACAAGGTAGCAGACCCTTCCCACCGAGCTCAAAGAAGGTGGGTTCTTTTGGTGAATTAATTATAGTCTTCTGAGTGACCCCTTCCCACAGAGCTCAAAGAAGGTGGGTTCTCTTTAAATTGAATTTTTTAATGGGTATTTGTTGATTCCTTGTTTTGTTGCATAAATTTGAGGTTTTGGGATCATGGGTTTGTGTTATTTCTGCTTGTTCTCTGCTTATTAAGGGATTTTTTTGACATCAAACACTGCTTCTGATTTAATTTTGTTTGTAACAGCAAGTTCATAATTTTTGTTTTTTGACTCTGCAGGAATCTCCTAAAAGGCAAGGGGGTTTGGGAGTCAGAGTTTGAATGCTCTGAGTGCAGTTGCAGGTTCATGAAGATTCTCTTCTTCTTCTTCCAATTTGTGGCCACTTTTTTTATTTTTGACACATCTTTAATTCTCTGCTTCATTTGGACTATACATATTATTCTTTCATTGACAACAACATTACTAGTATGCAGAACCTATGGAAACTGGACTGAATTTGAAGGAGAACCAAAAATTAATTCCCGATTATCTTTTATTAGTGCATTTTGATCCTTTGAGATTGAAACATAAATGCTTCAAAAGTCTATCATCTTCTTGTCTAGAAGAGGTGATTAACTTGCCCCTTAACTTGATTTGTTTTTGATATCTCTGTATTAATGTTTAATTCAGAAAACAAAATATTGGACAATTGAGACATCCATTATATTTCCTTCTGTATTTCTCGATATTTGTTCGAGCCGTTTGTGTTGACACCTTCCACATCTCACTGAACGAAATCTTCTACACATTCAAAACACATAAATTATTACTGAGGGATCCATGTTTCAGAAGATTCAGTTGCAGTTTTATGTTTGTGCACTGACTAGATGTGGGGATTTTGGATGATTTGCTTGTTTGTAGAAAAATTTTGAATAATTTGCTATGCGTATATGTGGACATTTTGAGAAGGCAAAGCCTTTTTACGCCACTATTCCTACCAAACTCATATATGATTAATGATTCCCTAAAAGATGTGCAGCACTTGGATGCTTGTTCGAGTAATTCTATTAACATCCACATCACTGTTCTGTTGTAATTGTATGGAGACATGTTTCCATCATCCTATTTGCTCTAAGCAAAAAGAAATTCTTTTGGTTGTATGTATAATTAATGTATGAGTAATTGATGCTTGAACTTGAGCTATTCATATTGGTTAAGTTGTTCTTCAATTTGATTTCAGTTCCATTAAGCCTGCTTTTTTAAAAATATCAATTTCAGACCATGCCTGAGTTGTTTGGATATGTTGATTTCAAGTTAATGGGCATGAATCTCGAGGTGAAGTCTCACACCCTGTTGGCGAATGTATGTTGAGTTTATTTTAGTACAATCACTTTTGCACCTTTACTGGGTAGAATTAAATTTTATAGGATCAAATGTGTAAGTTACAAGTTCTCATAATGGTTGAATGGTTGGAATTCAAGTTCTGTTCAACTATTATATTGCATGTTCTTCGACTCCTATAGAAATTGTTCTTAAAGCTTCAAAATGGCTTGTTTTCTTACTGACTTTTAGTTTTTTATTTAACACAGTTTGAAGAGGATGCCAATGATAGGTGTAATTCACATTTGTATTTAGTCTTCTATCTCAAAACCCTTTATCTTAATAATCTTGGTATCTTCATCTTCAATCTTGAGTTTGACTGTGAATCTTTCTTTAATTCTTTAATTCTTTCTTTCCTTTTACAGGTGGAAGAGAGAAGTCAAGTTGATTCAAGGCTTGATTCAAGACATCAAATCAGGTTGATTCAAGGCTTCAAATCAGGTTATATTCCTCTAATTCTTTTAACTTATTTCAATTTGACTGTAATATTGATGTTTTATTATAGAAATACCTCCAAGAAAGTACTCTTCTGAATCTAATAAATGCAAGAAAAAAAAAATTTGAGCAATTTGTCCAATCTCAGAGTAGAGCCCTTGATAAATTCATTGTTAATGAAACACAAGGTTTAGTTGAAAATTCAACTAAAAATGAGGCCAGAATGAGAATGTTGATGATCTAGGCCAGAATGAGAATTAGAATTAGAATGTAAATGAGAATGAAAATATTTTAGGCAATGAACAACCAAATCAATCTATTCTCATGAATTTGAATATTTATGATCCAAGAACTTGGCACAATCTTCACATAAAATTTAGAGATCTATTAGTGAAAAATGGTCTTATAAGAGACCTATTAGTCGAAAACGGTCCTAAAGATACATTAAGAAGATGTTTCTCTATTGAAAATGATTTTATAAATAAAATTGATGTTAAAGGTTTAATTAGTGAATTTGTAGCTAAAAATGCGAGGACGACAATTTTCCGAAGATACATTTGGTTGCTAGTGTTGGTTGATGCTCCATGTAATGATATATTTTTTATAAGTATATAGAGAAGGGCTGTTCACTTTTCACAGAGGACCCCTTAAATCTCAAAACCGGACCTGATCTTTTTGCAGAGCCTTCTCAATTTAGGTTGAACTCTTTTGCCCACCTCATTTTGATGGAAAAACACTTAGATGTTATGGTTTCCGACTAACTCTAGTTACTCATCAGCCCATTGGCAAGATTAGCAATTGTATCTAATGTACGTCTATAATGTACTCATTCACCCATTAGTTGAGCTGAGAAATGACGATAATCGAACAGAGATAAAATAACACTCACCTGAGCTTGATTTGTTGCTTGGATGGATCATTGGGCTTCGCGGGCATCTGAGTCTTCATCTTCTTCGATTGCCCATCTTTACCCGCACCCTGGTGCTGCTTCTTGAACTTACCGTTGTTCTTCTTCCCCAGCCTTGCTTAGATGAACTGTCCTCCCCTAAATAATCATTTCCCTTCTTGGGTTTTTTCCTCTCTTCGATGAAGTATCCCCCTCTTCCTTCATCTCATCCAATCCAAGTTCCCGTCTGATTTAACTTTTTCTTCAAATAGTTTCACGTCCAAAAAAAATTCACAGATGAACAGAAAAACTCATCCAATTTTAGAATATATATTGGGTTGTAATCCAATTACTTTGATAAACACACAGCTAGATACTTCAGAGATTTGTATATCAGCGGAAAACCTACCAAAATCATAATAAAACTAAAGAATTAAAAAGGGGAGAGATGGAATAGATGCTTACCCGCCGAGCCCAAAAACAAAGGTCTCCCTCTCTAAAACCCTAATATAAAGCAGCTGCGGGTGCGAGGAGGGAAAGAGTCTCGGGCCGGGCCGGGCCGGGTATAGATTAATCCGATCTGTTATAGATCGCTCCGGCTTGAAGAGGGAGCGGATAATTTCACTCCAAAGAATGATGAAGGCACCCCATAGATAAAGGACCCCTCAAAACTGATAAAAGTACCATAAAATAAATCTCCAAAAATCTTTTTGTTCGTCCTCCTCCCCCCCCCCCCCCCCCCAGCCTCCCTCCAATCCGCGAGCTAGTGATTTCCCCTCCCCCCTCCAGGCCTCCACCACCACCTCCCCCCCAACCTCCTCCCTCCTTCCCTGCCTCCGCCCCTCTCCCCCATCGGCCTCTGCCCCCTCTTCCCCTCCTCCCACCAACAAACTCCACTTCCCCACTCTCAACCAGCTCCTCCCCCGGGCGGGCCTTTGCCCCCTACAACAACGAACTCCACCTCCCCGAGATCTGTTTCGACTATTCTGACCGAACAAAATCTGGTCTGTTCGATCAGTATCCGGCCGAGCAGTGTTCGTCGGGGTTCTGGTCTACTCGACCTGATCTGGTCGAATAGATCTATTCTGTTCGTCCGGTTCTGGCCGAACAAAACTGTGGTGGGGGTGGAATTCGTTGAGGGGAGGGGGCCGGGGGGAGGAGTAGGGATGGGGAGGGGGACGGAGGAGGAGCGGGGGTTGTCGCGGAAAGGGAGTGGGGTTGTCGCGGAAAGGGAGTGGGATGGGAGGATGGAGGGAGGGATTTTTGGAGTTTTCATCAAGGGTGAAAACGCTCAAAAAAAATTGGCAAACTTGTAATAATTTTTTGGGTGCCTTCTGTTGGCCCAAAAGCCCATCACTCTAGTTTTGATGATGATTAACTCATGTAGTTATATACTAATGAGCTTGTATTTAATTAGTTTCAGATTTGTGATCAAGATCGACGTACACAAAACGTGCACGGCCAGGGCCGGTCGACTGCACGGTCGACCGCCAGAGAGTGTCTGCTCTCTGAAAATGGCCTGGTTGACTGGGCGGTCGACCGCTAGGCCATTGCCCTGAAGGCGGTCGACCGGCCGGTCGACCGGCCTTCCCAACGGTCGATCGACCGTTGGCGGTCGACCGGCGGTCGACCGACAGCAACGTCAGCTGCTGATTTGGACCCCAACGGCTAGTTTTTGGATGCCTATATATTGGGGTCCCATGGACTGTTTTCTACAAGATTTAAAGAGTGTTTTTGGGCTAGTTTTTCCTACCTATATCAGTGGTTTTATCCACATGTTTTAGAGCCAATATTTTCAAATCAAAAGGAGAGTTTATCAAGAGATTTCTAAAGTGATTTTTCTTTGAGTTTTTCACCACCAAATCAATCCTTAATTTCTCACACATACTTGAGCTTTTCATTACTATATCATTCCTATATGAGAGTTGTTGTGAGATTGTTTTTAGGTGATTAAAGTGTTGTGATCACCAAAGTATTCTACTTTGTATTTGAGGAGGCGGACTTGCGGGTTCGCATTGTTTCGGGTTCTATTGAGAACTCGGTGTAGAGGTGCGGCCTCGACAAGCTTGCGTGCTTGCGTATGTTTGTTCTTGCGGAAACAAGAGAGGGACTAGAGAGTCCAAAGAAGTGCTAGTGTGAACTCGCTTGTAGGTGTTGCGGCACCGAGTGATCCGGTGGGATCGTTTTTAGTGGAAATCCTTCATAGTGTTGAAGGCGGGGACATAGAGTAAGGGTGCTCGAACCTCGAAACAAATCTCCCGTGTTTGCGATTGCTCTCTCTATCTCTCACTTGTCTTTATATCTTGCATGCTTATATTGCCTTTATCGTTATATACTTGATATATCTTATGCCTAATTGTTATATGCTTGGGGATTGTTTGCTAACACTTGTATTCAACCAAGAGAGTCAAAGCGGCACCTCAACTCTTATCTAGAGAAATCTTCAGGAGTTAGTACAGAGCCCTTCACGGGGAATCCGGTTACACTGTTGTGTTATACTTGGTGTGTTTAACTTAAGAATTTTTTAGTTTGCATAAATAGTTTTAATTCCGCATTAATCATCATTAGATTAGCTAGTCACCTATTCACTCCCCCCCTCTAGGTGATTTCACCTTCGTCATTCTTTGGGGTGGAAATATACGCTCCCCTTGAGGAGGTGAAATCTGGTTAGAGTTAACCCAGCATATTTATGGTAGGGGTGTACAGTGGGACGGGTTGCACCCGAACGCGCCATGTAAATACGGGTTTGAACCCTGTCAATCCGCCAAAACCCGTTCGGGCGGGTTCTGGAATAGATAAAAAATAACTGTGACCTATACTTGTTTACTCTCAGGAGCTCTTCACATCACCTGTGACTGAGTCAGGGAACTATATATTTTTGTGCAGTGACATACATATTATTTTTTAGTGTATGCTTAAATGTAATAAAACTAGAAGTTTGGCGCATATTGATAATATTTGTTGTTGGATTTGGAGATACAATTTATTCTTTTCATACTAAGAAAAAATACAGCATTCTATCTTGTGATGTATTTGTATGATTAAAGAGAGAGAGAGAGAGAGAAAACAAAATATAAGAAATAAATTATGTTGTACTCGAACTTGAACTTGTGACCTCCAATAATTTGAGTTAGAGCAATCAAACAATTTACCTAATTCATTCATCATTTTAGTTCTTCCTTTTCCAACTTCTCTACAAAATACTCCTTTTCCCTCAGCATTTTCTCCCCTCTCCCTCCCTCTCTCTCTTATATTGTTGGGGGAGGAGGGGGCCCTTCTCCTCCCCCGGATTTTATATTTTCCTCTCTTTTTTCCCTTTTTTTCTTTTTTCTTTTTGTTTCATTTTGCTGCCGGATTCGGCCTTGAGTGGCTAGTTCCGATTAGGGGGCCAGATCTGACCTTGGCACTTCTGATCTGGCCAGATTCGGCTAGGGAGGCCGGATTCAACCTTCTACATTCAGATCCAGCCCCTGATGACGAGATCAGGCCGTGTCCGAGCAGCTGCAGGTTTTCTCAAAGTTGTTAGGGATCCGGCTGTGTCCGTGCGGCTCCAGGGTGATTCGATCGTGGCGACGTGGTCTCGAAGTTGCGACGATATCTCGATGACGGTCGTGGCGACGAGATCTGACCGTGTTCGAGCGGCTGCATGGAGTTTCTCGAAGTGGTTAGGTATCTGGCCATGTCCGAGCGGCTCAAGGGAGATCCGGCCGTGGCGACGTGATTTCTACGTGGCGTCGAGATCTCGACAACGGCCATGGCAACGTGTTCTCAAAGTGGCGATGAGATTCAGTTGTGTCCGAGCGGCTACAAGGAGTTTTCTCGAAGTGGTCAGGGATACAGCCGTGTCCGAGCGGCTATAGGCAGATCTGGCTGTGGTGACATGATTTGCCGGGGTGGAGATGTCACGGCTCATGCGTTGTCGGAGGCGATGTCGATGGTCTGGAGGTGGGGGCCGGTGCGACAGGCGGCCAAGTAGGAGTTCAGCTCGACCATGTATGGATCTCGTCGTCGTTGCCAATGCCACCATTGAAGGAGGCAAAGCCACCACCTTCTCCTTGCTCAACCTTGACTTGGGCTTTGGAGGGGGTTGAGACTTCGACATGCCATGATTCGACAACACTCCCAGCCTGTTGAGGAGTGCAGATGTGGTGGTTCTGATCAGCGAGACTAAGGGTTTTTAGCAGTGCTCTCATAATCCAGCAAGGGCTGACAAGATTTTTTTTTTTTTTTTGGAGAGCTCTAAGTTTGGACAAAAGCCAGTGAGAGTGAGTTTTTTTGGTAGAGCTCTTAGAACTGGGCAAGGACAGAGGAGAGTAATTTGAATGGGGATGACCGATCAAAGGTGTTCAGATTTTACATCGCAATTGTGGTGATGAGAATATACTACGACTTTAGTGGTGGGGACCTGGTCGCGGGATGACCGAATTAGTGTTGCAGTTACCATATCCATGGTTGCCAGCCAAGAAAAGTCGGTTCTGCGCTGCAGATGCCGCAATTACGGTGGAGAGGAGATGCCACGATTTCAGTGGTGAGGAGATACAGTCACCGGATCCGAGCTGCAGATGTCACGACGGCGTTGACGGGATATTCGGATAAGGGTTGGACAGCTTTGATTGCAGACGTCGCAATTGCGGTGGAGGGGAGAAGCCACGACTTCGCTGAGTACGTTCTGATGGCTTCATTTTTTTTTTTCTTTTGAAAGATCAAATTGTGTATGTTCTATGAAAGTTTGCACCCTTCTATCTTGAGAATGTTTCATTAAATTCTTATTAATGAAACGACATGGCTTCGTACCTCACAATTTTATCTCAAAAAAAAATAATTTGAGCTAGAGCTAAAAAATGAAATTTTGTTAGTAAAATGATAAAAAAGAAAGAGATCATTCAGAGACATTGAAAATTATATATAATATTCTTTATATTCAAAACGAGCGAAGTGAGATTTCTCCCGTGACTCATTTTTTTATATTTTGTCCGTCCGTCTGTCCTCCAAAAAAGAGAGCCACAGAGAACTGAGATGCCCCCCTCCTCACTCCTTCCTCCTCCTCCCCTCCTCCCTCATCTTCGCCGCTCAGTTTAACGGCCAACGGTAATCTAGTTTATAAAATACAATGTGGGCATTTACCCACAGTAGGTTCACCTTGTTGGAAAGAGAAGAGTTTACTGATGGGGAAATTGATAAGGATCGTCGAGGGGTCGTCGAGTGATCGCCGAGGAAGTCGACGACGAAGACGAAGTGAACAGCAGCAGAAAAATAGCAGCAGCAGTAGAACAGGTTCTCCGGTCGACTGGGCCGGTCGACCGGACGTGCACAACGTGCACAGGATCAGAGAGCGGTCGACCGGCCGGTCGACCGCAATACCCTGACTGTAAGTGCCCAACTCTTTGTTAATTTCGGTCGACCGACCGGTCGACCGGGGGTGGATGTCGGTCGATCGGCCGGTCGACCGACAGTCGGGTTTTGGGCGGAAATCTGCTGTTCCAGAAATCTTGGTATTTAAGGGCTACTATTGTTTTCTAGGGTTCGTATCTTGAAGAAGATCCCTGAGTGCCTGCGAAAAAGGATTAGCAAAAGCTCTCTAGCATTCAAAGAGGCTAATAGCTATTGTAAACATCTTTCTAGTAATTAATCTCTCCATTGGATTGCCCCGAGGACGTAGGCATTGAGGCCGAACCTCGTTAAATCGTGTGTTTGCGAATTGTGTATTCTTCTTGTGTTCTGTTGAGTGTTCTTTGTGCTTGGAGAGTTGTGGGATTCTCTATTGGTTGTTGTCATCGGCGCACAACAAGTGTATCAGAGCTTCCAGGTTGCGCTTGGGATTTCTGAGGATTCGAAGAGCTCGAGATCTGATCCAGTGGAGATCGTGTGTCGATCTCAGATCAGAGGTATTGGTGTTCGTTGAGATCGTGTGTCGATCTCAGAAGGACACAAGGAGGGCTCGTTGAATCTGTGGTGAAGTAGATCCGGAGAGAAACTCGATCTAGGGTTTCAAGGGACAGGTAAAAATTCAATTTTTATCTGAGTAGAGATCTATTTCCAGTTAGTTGATCTTTCGCATAGATGAGGATCAGAGAAATCTCAATGGCAGAAGAAGTTGCATCTGTTAAGACAATGAACTCTCACCCAAGGATTGAAGTTGTTAAGTTCAATGATACTAATAACTTCGGTATGTGGAGATGCGAGGTTATGGATGCGCTGAATGCATCGAACCTCGAAGACACTCTCCTATTGGAGAGGAAGAAGAACACGACCACTGATGAAGAGTGGGCGAAGATGAACAGGTCGGCATGTGGCTTGATACGTTCATGCTTGTCGCAAGACATCAAATATCTTGCACAACATGAGACGTCGGTAAAGAAGCTGTGGGATACCCTTGCAAAGAAATACCTGACCAAGAGTGTTGAGTTTAGGTTGCAGCTTAAGAGTAAGCTGTACAGTTTTCAGATGCAGAAGGGGAGCACAGTGAATCAGCACATCAACCGATACACGAAGCTTCTTACAGACTTGGTAAACGTGGATGTCACGATAGAAGAGGAAGATAAGGCGATCATCTTTCTGAACTCACTCCCAGCGGAGGAGTATGAGACATTCACTCTGACCTTCATCAATGGAAGGCAGATCTTGGATTACGATGAGGTGTCGTCTGCACTGACTAGTTATGAGACGAGGAAGAAGGAGAGACATCCTTCTAGGTCAAGCTCATCGGCGGAGGCACTGGAAGTAATAGGCAGAAGTTCATCGTGGAAGGGTAAGGAGGTTAGAGGAAGATCGAAATCCAGGCCGGGTTTCAGAAATCTGAAGAGGAATCAGTGTGCCTTGTGCAAGGAACTAGGACACTGGAAAGCAGAATGCCCGAAGGCCAAAGGTAAGAAGGTGGAGTCAAAGACGAGGCGAATCTCGCACAGGCGGATGGATCGGATGATGACTCATCGGTATTTTCTCTCTCGGTTACTACCCCTACTATTATTGACTCAGATAGTGCTGAGTGGATCTTGGATAGCGGAGCCACCTATCATGTGTGCCCAAACAGGGCCTGATTTTCTAGCTTTGAGAAGCTGGATGGATGTTACACGGTCATGGGAGATGACCATCCGTGTAATATAGAAGGGATGGGTACAGTCCGCATCAAGATGAATGATGGGATAGTTCGAGAGTTGAAGGAGGTGAGGTATGTACCTCAGCTCAAAAGGAATCTTATCTCAGTTGGCACTTTGGAAGCATCGGGCATGGTGATATCTGTTCGAGATGGTATTCTCAAGATGATCAGAGGCTCGATGGTGGTGATGAAGGGCGTCCGCCGAGGAAATCTTTACTACTTGAAGGGTAGTATGATGACAGATCAGGTGGAGACTTCGAGTTCTTCAGATAAAGGTGGCCCGGAGGACTGGCAGGGAAAGGTCGGACACGAAGATGGAAGGTCTTTGCAAGCTCCTGCAAAGAAGGAATCCATGGAAGGTGCCGCACCTGCAAATTAGAAGGTACAGACAGATGATAGAAGTGGAAGGTTCGAAGAAGATTGAACAGCACCAGTACTCACCACAATGAAGGTCTTCTTGATCGTGTTCACATGAGCGTATGGGGACCTGCTAAGACAACATCGCTTGGAGGTCACAGGTACTTTGTCTCATTTATTGATGGTTCATCTAGGCAGGTTTGGATATATCCTATGAGACAAAGGGGTGAAGCCCTAGATGTGTTGATGAAGTGGAGAGGAAGAATGGAGAGGCAGATAGGTAGGAAGATAAAGGAGCTTCAGATTGGTAATGTTGGAAAGGACATGTACCAGTTCCTACGATTTGGCCAGAACACAGGTATTACTACTCACTTCACAACAGGTACAGATGGGTTGGCTAAAGAGGTAGTCCGTCCCTTGCTGGAGGAGGTTCGGAGGTTGTTGTCTAATGCAGGATTAGACAGGTCGTTTTGGGCTGAGGCGACTGAGTATGCTAGCCATCTCATGAACAGATCGACTGCGATAGGAGGTAGAGCTTTATTGGATATTTGGTCTGGGAAGCTGCTCAAGATCATAGTTTGCTGCGGGAGTTTGGAAGTCCGGCCTACTTCAGTGCCAAGAATGGCAAGGTGAATCCGCGAGCAAAGAGGTTTGTCTTTTTGGGCGTCAAGGGAAACAACTACAGGTTGTGGGACCCCGAAGACAAGAAGATCGTGATGAGCAGGCATGTCACTTTTGGAGAGACTTCAGCGTTGAAGTCCACCGTCTCTCAGCAGGTGGAGAGGACGGAGACCAAGGGAGGATCGCAGCGGGTGGAGGTTGATGCTACTCCATCTCCAGTTGGTTCGGCATTAGAGGAGACTTCACCGGATGTGACACCGGGTGGAAATCACGATACAAAGTTGATGCTGAACAGGTTGAAGACATTGTTGAGGATGTCGAGTTGTTTGCAGCTATTGGAACCAAGGTGAAACCACGCTTGTGGGGAAAAAGCATGAATTTCAAGCTTGTGATCGTGACAAGCTGAAGTTGAAGGCCGTTGTCCTCCATGATGGTCGGGAAGAGGTTCATATGACTCGGACAGACAGGTCACTGCTGCAAATAGAGGTGCAAGTGCTAGAGCTTGATGAAGCTCATCAGAATGAACTACGGTAGGCTTGATCCTTTTGGGCAAAGGTACGTATGCAGCCGTAAAGGCACAGCCATTGGTGATGCAACTCTTATGAAGCTAGTTGGGTTCTCGAGAAGTTTGTTGGATCTTCACGTAGAGGTGAAGAGTTGTGGCTGTTGGAACTTCACGTAGAGGTGAGAGGCTTCACGTAGAGGTGAAGCGTTGTCGTGGCCAGTTGGATCTCACATAGTGGTGAGATGGTGTGATCTCGATGAACAGGTTTATCTTCGGTTAGAAGATGTTGAGCTTGCACAAGGAGTGGTATGCATCCAGTTGAAGCCGATGATGTTTGGTGGGCTCTACACAGACTTGGTTGGACCATCAGTGGAAGACAGGAAGACTAGATAGAGCTGGTCAGTTGGAGAGTCAGTGTTGGCTTGTGGGGAAGTCTTCGTGAGGTCGTGAAGTTGTGGAGTAGAAGCCATGTTGGTGATCAGCATGTATGGAAATTCTCCTATGGTGAAGTGCAGGGAAGGCATGTGTGATGTTTTTTAGGAATAGATGAGCCAAAGATTCCAAGGCGAGATCGTGTGTCGATTTCGCCGAGATTGTGTGTCGATTTCGACCGGTGCGCGCAAGCCGAGATCGTGTGTCGATTTCGCCGAAATCGTGTGTCGATTTCGCCAGGTGATGGACTGGGGTTCGTTGAAGATCGGCTCAGATTTTAGGAAAATCTTCGCCGAGGTGAAGAATTGTTGGAAAGAGAGTTTACTGATGGGGAAGTTGATAAGGATCGTCGAGGGGTCGTCGAGTGATCGCCGAGGAAGTCGACGACGAAGACGAAGTGAACAGCAGCAGAAAAATAGCAGCAGCAGAACAGGTTCTCCGGTCGACCGGCCCGGTCGACCGGACGTGCACAACGTGCACAGGATCAGAGAGCGGTCGACCGGGCCGGTCGACCGACGTGCACAACGTGCACAGGATCAGAGAGCGGTCGACCGGCCGGTCGACCGCAATACCCTGACTGTAAGTGCCCAACTCTCTGTTATTTCGGTCGACCGACCGGTCGACCGGGGTGGATGTCGGTCGACCGGCAGTCGGGTTTGGGCGGAAATCTGCTGTTCCGGAAACCTGGGTATTTAAGCGCTGCTATTGTTTTCTAGGGTTTGTATCTTGAAGAAGATCCCTGAGTGCCTGCGAAAAAAGATTAGCAAAAGCTCTCTTGCATTCAAAGAGGCTAATAGCTATTGTAAACATCTTCCTAGTAATTAATCTCTCCATTGGATTGCCCCGAGGACGTAGGCATTGAGGCCGAACCTCGTTAAATCGTGTGTTTGCGAATTGTGTGTTCTTCTTGTGTTTTGTTGAGTGTTCTTTGTGCTTGGAGAGTTGTGGGATTCTCTATTGGTTGTTGTCATCGGCGCACAACACACCTTTTGTGATATACAATGCCTCCATTATTTGTAGGACCTGGCACCCAAACGAGCTTTTGTTGATTTTGTTTCTGAAAACTGGTTCTCCATCTCGTGAGATCACCAGTTAGAAAATGTTACGAGAGTCTCTTTTTGATAGAACTTATAAATGTTACGATAATGGCACCAGAATTTCTAGTCATGTATATGTGGACTATGTTCAGACTGTATGACTCATATCATAATTACCGCTATTGAAAACAGGTATTTTATGGATTATTTAGAGTTCTGTTAATTATTTAGAACTTCTGGGCAACCCAAATTGATTATTTAGACCGGAATTAATGTTTATGGCTACTATAGAGAGAGAGAGAGAGAGAGAGGAGAGAGAGAGAGAGAGAGAGAGAGAGAGAGAGACGCACAGGTATATATGTATATATACACACACATACACACATGCATATATATTGAAAAAGAAAGAAAAAGAAAGACATCAATGATTAGTGGCTATGGGTTTCAGGCTGCGTGAAGAGCTGGCACAGTGTGTTGAGGTTTTGAAAGAAGAAGAAAATGGTTCCCTAGAACGGAGTTAAACCAGATCAGGATGGAGGATGATCAACTTCTTTCTCAGAACACTGTCTTCAGGTATTGGTTTGTCCTGATTTTGTCATTAATTTATCTACTTATAGTCATTAATAATTGTCTACAACTTTTGCAGGAGAATCTTGGAGACACACCAACAGGAGCAGAAGATTCAAGGCCCGACCAAAATGGCGAGCACTCTCTTGATGACAACCATCAGAGGCCTTGGCTCCTGATGTGCAAGCAGCACAATATAATACAGCTGAGACGTCCATGTTTCAAACCATGTCTGGATATGGATATTTACTCACTCACAATGCATAGTATGTTAAGAAAAACAAATAAGAATTATAGTTTACTGCAGTTAATTGTCAGTAGATAGCTGTGATGTCAATACTGACCTCTACAGGCGTGGTTCCTTGTATCGTTTCTGCCTTCTTAACAGTCAAGCTCAAACAGGATGTTCACTGGAACACAGTTTCACCCTCACTGTTAGAAGTAATGCAGTTTGCCGTTTTCTGATTTTACGCATTCTGTCTGTTTGATGTAATTGGTAACTATTTCTGATCAAGTGATGTATCAGCTAATGACTTAATTAATCATTGAGTATTCTGTAATATATTACATTATAGTTGAAGGCACACTGCCGAGTGTGTATGGTTTGCAATATAAAGAACTAAATCTGTGATGCAGCGGCCTAGCGCTTTTTAGGCATACAAGTGGTAGTCTGATAGCATATGGAATATGCAACGGTTTATTAACATATTTCAATTTTTTGGAATGTTGGCAGCCCTTCTCTGTATAAAAGCTATTCGGCAAGTAATAGTATATTTTTATATTCCTGTGGTTTTGTTCCAAGTCCTTTATAAATATTTTATTTCATATGTGGCAAAAAAAATTGCTTTCATTTGAATCTGTATATTTGTTCTTGGGATAAATTAGCAGTTCCTCTACGTTTTACAGCCTTTTCTTGAAATGCTTTTAATATCACAATAATTGATATTTCTTCCTGAATATTCTTCAGTTCATAAATCTTTCGTGATCACTTAAATCACATTTACAAATTACTGAAATATAATGTCATTTTTTTGGATAATGTTAGCTCTCTTGCTTTTCTTGTCGCTCTCATCTGTTACAGGTATACAAGTTACTTGCTATGTTATCTTGTGGTATGTATATTCCTGTTTGTTCCTTGTAAAAGTTTTTCCAGATACTTTCTGTTTTTGTTTCTGCTTTTTTGCTTTTTCGCATAATGCACGAAACATGATCCCCTTAAAGAAATTCTGAACTTTTAGCTGTGGAGGTAAGATGGAGATAGGTAACAGTTTGGTGTTTAATTGTACACTTTCACATTCATTCTGTGTGAACTCATTTCCTTGGGTTAACATGACTCCTGGCATGGATTTTAAGATTGCAGTTGTATATCATCAGTTCTCAGTCAACAGGATGCTGCCCATTTCAGATTGTTCTCCAGAATTTGGATCATTATCTTTCATTTAAACAGGGCTTTGATTCTGCAATAGACAAGGCAAGAACCAGTATTAACATGTGTGACAAAAAATATTCTCTTATGATTTTAAACTATCAATGTTAAAGTTGAATTTTGTTATAATTTCACAATATAAATAAGTCAAAAATTATTTGTGTCTTATATGGTGTGCTAAATTTTCAACTGGAGGAACAGGGATTATTGCTGTGCTCTCTGGTGCATATTCTACCAACAAGCTTATAGTTGCAGTATATGGAGGTGTATTCATTAATAGATAGTCTTTAATCAAGATGGTTAAAATGATATTTAATTCACTTATGATTCGGGGTAGCAAATGTGTCGGGTCGGGTTGGGTCATATTCGGGTTTGACAAGCAGGATCCAATTGCCACCCCGGATCAAGTTGTGATATGAAATTCGAATGTTGGGTGGCAAAAATAGAGTGAGGTGACATCTATGACCCCAGTCGATTCTGGTTCGGTTCTCGTGTGTGAGTCACAAAAACATACAATAAGAGGGCTAATCACGCATTGATACGTGTATTGATTCTCTTATTATGTTATGTTTGTGGCTTCACACATATTATAAGAGATTATAAGAGTTCCAATTCATGTCAATGCGTGATTGGCCTCTTTATTATATGTGTGTGTGGCTCATACGCATGAATCGAATCCAGTCGGATCTGTTTTCAGTTCATTATTAAACTATTATATTGATCCGTACTTAAACCCAATTGCTCCACTGACGTTTCAGCCCGACAGGGGAAAAAAAATTGGATTTGTATAATCATCGTGTTGGAAATCAATTTCATAATCTCTAGGGGCGGATTGTTGAACGTAAAATGCCGTAATTTGTAAATGACTTACAACTCAATTACAATTACGGTGTTTGTTTGGACCGTACTTCGTATAAAAACTTACGCAACTCAACTACTACTCAATGGAACCCAATTACCACTCACTTATCGCTCACTTACAGTTAATTTTATGGTCATGCAAATTTGTATTATTTTTATGTTAATATTAATTTTTTAAATATTGAGTATTTCTAGTATTTATTTGTAATATAAAATTTTTAAATCACTAAAAAGTTAATTTTTTCGTCAATTTTCTACTTAGACTTTACGCATTACAACAACAAAACACTGTAAAACATAATACACTTTCTCACTTATAACTTTATATTATCAACCAAACACCGTAAAACTTACATGCATATAACCCATTTATAACTGTAAAAGAATTTACTAAATACGACTTACAAATTACGGCCAATTACGATAACCAAATACACTCTATTATAATGCAACCTTTGTTAGTCAACAATTATAATTGAACAGTCCCTCCCTTGTCGGCTCACAGTAACTTCACCTCTTAAAAGAAATATTTAAGTTACATTATTATGAAAATGTTATTAGAATTATTTAATGTATTGTTTTGATGAAGGTGAGGTTATTGTCGTTAAAAAAGAGTTTAAATGTGCAATTTTAGAGAACGAGGCACTAGTTCATAGGCTTCTTGACTTCTTGTGATGACAATTTGACGAGAGAAAGAGAGAGAGGAGAGAGAGAGAGAGAGAGAGAGAGAGAGAGAGAGCTGTGTAAAACATTGTCATATTACATTTCCTGTTCTGTGACCAAAATCAAAGCAAGGATAGGACTAGGCCAAAGCCTAAGAAAATTTGGAGTCTCTGTTAAGTTGGGGAGCTTAATTATTGTCTTGATAATTTATTGTCTTATGCAGAGTTATACGAGAATCGATCTACGTAGCTAGGTCACCGCGTGGGTTGGAAGGGGAGCGAGGGCTCAGGGGCAGAGCTCCTGGACCAAAATTACTTTGAAAAGTCCTTTTGCAGATCCCGGAATGAGGCGAAGCACTTTTGATAAAGAAGTTGAGCGAGTTCGGAGTTTTAGGTTGAAGATAAGCTCGGAGTCTCGCTCCGAAGTAGCAGCTTGATATCACTCCGGAGAAGTACTCCGAAGCATCTAAGCGGAGGAACGCTCTGAAGCAAAAGTGCAAAGTAGCATCTCAGAGATGCACAGCGGAGAAAGGTTCAGTCTGAAAGCTTCGTAACCCGTCAAATTAGGGGAACACGTCAACGACAATTTGGTAATTTTATAACTTATAACTCTAGTTTTCTCTATAAAAGGAGACGCACCGTCATTAAGGTAAGTGTAGATGCAAGTGTGTATGCCATTGTATATACATAGTGACTGTGAGGTTCTCTATCCTTCTTCTATAATCTCTCTAATATATAATAAATTTGAATGCTGCTCCGTGATTTTTTTTCCTGATTTGAATTTTTCACGTAAAATTTTGATATCTTTGATAGCATTACATATGTATTCTCTCTTATCCCGATTCATTTCTCAGCAGTATGCATGCACTTTTTCTCTGATTCTGGTACAGCTCGGCGTTTGGATAGAGATAATGATGAGCCATGTAAAAGAGTCTTCGGATTCAAAGTCTAGTACTCGTCAAGATAAAAGATGTGAAATCTCGAAGGATACCAACAGAATAAGTCCATGTCGTGGATCCTGACATTGCCCTAATAGCAACAAAGATCTCTTATCTGGTGGTGAAGCCAATTTGCCAGACCAATGTTGATGATGGAAACCCATCGCTTTCTAAGATCACTCTGTGATCCAGCAGGATAGGGATTCATCGTAGAACTACTGTAACTGTCTGATTGTAGTGAAAAGTGAAATTCGAGAACAAACTGAAGTTTAGTTTTCAACGAGTACTCTGACTGAACTTTGTAGACAGATTCAGAAGTTCCTTTCGAGCAATCAGGAAGAATTACTTGAAACTGATGTCACTGTTTGATTGAATTGCTCTGTAAAATCCTCTAACTGTGGGACTTTTCTTATGATGTTGCTGGAAACTACCATTCTTTCTTGACAAATCGCCGCATTATATTTCTGCGACATAGCTAGGCCCGGTACCTACTTGCTGCCATGATTTTGGCAGCGAGCTTCACGTCTAAACCTTAGCCAAAAGTACAAGTTGGAGTGAGTGACAAAATATGAGCTGGTGATTGATATCTCCAGGTTGAGAGTTTTGGACCACATTGTGGTCAGAATGCATGGCCTGAACAGTTAGAAGCATCGCGAAAATTTTGTTGGAATTGAAGAATATAAGTATGAATTTTCGAGTTGAATTATGGCGCATCCGTTGATCGAATCAATGGATGATGGTTGGAGTGTGTTCTCCTTCCATTGGGATGAACGTGGTATATTCACATGTTCAATTCCGACTTCGAATGAATGAGATATTCAAGTCTAAAGATTGCCTAATTCAAAGTCAAAACGGGACTGAAGGTAGCTAAAAGCATTTAGTCCCACATTGGCCATGTGATGGAAGTTTGTGGTGTATAAATAGAGAAAATTGAAAACAAAGGGCGTACCCTTGGGTACTTGGAGTTTTCGCGCGCGATTGGGAGGGATTTATGCCCGCCCGCACATGTGTGCATGCGCGCGCGCCGCCGCTGCGGCGCCGGGCCGGGCTCGGGCCTGGGTTCGGGTTCCTACCCTGCCTGGTTTCTTTTTGAATCAGGTCTCAAGGGTATGGGTCACTCCGAATCCGAACCAGACCCGCTCCGCTCCACTCCGGATCCAAACCGCCCGCCAACGGACCCGCTCCGGACGGTTGCAAACCAGTTGGACTGCCAACGGGTGCAAACCAGTTGGATGGCCAAAGGTTGCAATGGTTGGGTCGAAAGGTTGCACCCTTTCGTTGGGTTCAGATCTGTTGGCCCCTCCTGGAGCGCTATATAAAGCGCTCTGATCTCTCAATTCATAACACACCAACTACAACACCAAAATTCAGAATTAACTCTCTCTCTGAGTTCTGAACACTTCAAATTTCTGCGTTCTGAACTGGGAAGTGGAGTTCTGAAGTGACTTCCAAAAGGGAAGTGGGAAATCCGTAACTCGGTTTCCGAAGCGACTTCCAAAGGAGATGCGACTTCCAAAGGGTATGGGTCACTCCGGATCCGAACCAGACCCGCTCCGCTCCACTCCGGATCCAAACCGCCGCCAACGGACCCGCTCCGACGGTTGCAAACCAGTTGGACTGCCAACGGGTGCAAACCAGTTGGATGGCCAAAGGTTGCAATGGTTGGGTCGAAAGGTTGCACCCTTTCGTTGGGTTCAGATCTGTTGGCCCCTCCTGGAGCGCTATATAAAGCGCTCTGATCCTCAATTCATAACACACCAACACCAACTACAACACCAAAATCAGAATTAACTCTCTCTCTCTGAGTTCTGAAGCGACTTCCAAAGGAGATGCGACTTCCAAAGGAGATTCTGCAAAATTCGTTCTGAAAGAGGGATCAGAAAATTCAACAGATTCTTTTATAGAATTGTTGTCTGAATCTGGTACTTCTGAAGAAGAATATTCTTCAACCTTCCTTCGTCCTCAACAGTGGGTGCTACTCCAAGTAAAGGCAAATATTCATCCGAAATTTGTCCTTGTACCGCTGCTTCAACGATCCTATGGAAGGTACTGGTTGACTATGGTTCGACCGTACGGTGATTGGTAGTGCTATCCAAATACCGTGAAGGAGTGTTGTATCTTGGGAGACCAGCGTCCATTATCCCGTTAGCACCGGTGCGGGGACGTAATTGTCTTAAGGAGATTCGCTCTAAGCGTACCTCACTCCAAATACTGTATAAGTGGATTAAGTCCTTTATACAGGGGATATACTTTACAGTATATCGAGACTGACTTAGATTCAGTCTAATTGGTGTTTAACCAAGGAAGGAAATTGAAAGGTGGTTCTTAAATTAAGGAACGTTCTATTGAACGGAAAACCTCCCACCTGATATTTGCCGACTGGCCAATTAGATTGTTGATATCTCAGTGATCTTGATTAGTTGTCAGATTGATTTCTGTTAAGCAGATAACCAACAATCTTAAGACAATTAGTACTATTGAAGTTTCTTACTTCTGTTCTGCTTGAACTTGCAGAAATGTCTGAGACTAATGAAGATAGTACTAGCAAGGCACCAAGCATGCAGCTACAAGCTTTGATGACAACTCCACTTCCTAACCCGAAGCCGGAGAAGCCAGGAAAATTTGATGGCACAAAATTCAAGAGGTGGCAACAGAAGATGCTCTTCTACTTGACCACTCTTCATCTGGCCAGATTCCTGCAAGAAGATCCATCAGAGCCTGCAACTGATGCATGGACTCAATGTGACTTCCTTTACCGAAATTATATTTAAATGGACTGCATGACTCTCTTTACAATGTCTACAGTCCTATCACAACGGCAAAGAAGTTATGGGCCAGTCTTGACAAGAAGTACAAGACTGAGGATGCTGGTACCAAGAAGTTCGTCGTAGGACGATTTCTGGAGTACAAAATGGTGGACAGCAAGACTGAAATCAGTCAGGTGCAAGAGTTCCAACTTATCTTGCATGAGATAGAAGCCGAAGGTATGATTCTTCCTGAAACTTTTCAGGTGGCTACTATCGTGGAGAAAACTCCCACCTGCGTGGAGAGATTTCAAGAACTACCTGAAGCACAAGCGAAAGGAGTGAAGTTGGAAGATCTCATTGTGAGGCTTCGAATCGAGAAGGACAACAGAAAGTCCGAGAAAAGGAGCAGCAGAACTCCTACGAAGAAAAAACCAATGTGATCGAAGACTCAAAAGGGAAAGCGTCTACTGCCAAAGGCTTAAAGCGGAAGAAGACTTTCCAGGAGTACAAAGGCAAGGTCCAAGAAGGCAATAACATGCGCTTCAAGGGAACTTGCTACATCTGCAACAAAGAGGGGCATAAGGCGAATGAATGTCGCAACCGTCTCAAATAGAACAAGAATCTTGTTGATGGTCTTTTTAAAGACTATATTGCAGTGGTAGACAAAAAGTCTGTGTATTTGTACCCGAAGCTTATAAATAAAGGAAAATCTTATGTTTATTTGCTTGAGTCTCCTATTTTGTGGCATGCTAGATTAGGGCATGTAAATTACAAGTCATTAAAGAACTTGTCTAATCTGGGATTATTCCTAAACTCAACTTGGAAGAAATTCGCAAGTGTGAGATTTGTGTTGAGAAAAAGTTGGCGAAAAATTCATTTCACTCAATAGATCGAAATACAGAACCTTTAGGGTTAATTCATAGCGATCTGTGTGACTTGAAGTTTATGCCAACTAGAGGCGGTAAAAAGTATTTTATTACTTTTATGATGACTGTACAAGACACTGTTATGTGTATCTTTTAAACAGTAAGGATGAGGCAATAAATATGTTTATAACATATAAAGCCGAAGTTGAGAATCAACTCAACAAGAAAATCAAGATTCTAAAATCTGATAGAGGCGGAGAATATGAATCAAATGATCTTAATGAGTTATGTGCTAATTTTGGTATAATCCATCAAACAACAGCATCATATACTCCTCAGCAAATGGAATTGCTGAACGGAAGAACAGAACTTTGAAGGAGATGGTTAATTCCATGCTCGTAAGTTCTTGAGCTCCGCAGAACTTGTGGGGGGAAGCTCTTTAACTGCAAATTATATTCTAAATAGAGTACCCCACAAGAAACTTGGTCTAATACCATTCGAGTTATGGCATGGAAAGACACCTCCTACCATTACCTCAAAATGTGGGGGTGCTCTAGCAAAGGTGCTAGCACCATTACCTAAAAAGACTAAGTTGGGAGCAAAAACTATGGACTGCATATTCATAGGCTATGCTTGAATAGTAGTGCCTACAGATTTCTGGTTCCATAAATCAGAGATACCAGATATTCATGTAAACATGATTATCGAATCTAGAGATGCTGTGTTCTTTGAAGATATTTTCCATATAAAGGGAAACATATAAGACTTCTGGGAAAAGAATACATGAGATGACATTCAGGACGAAAGCCCCCGAGGAACCGACTGTTAATATGAGAAATTGAACCAAGAAGAAGTCAGAGATCTAGAATCTTAAAATCTTTTGGTCCGATTTCATAGCATACGCTATTGAAAGCGAGTCTCAAACATTTAAAAAAAAAGAGGCTATGTCAACCCAGAAGCACAAAATGTATATACAACGGTACGTCTAGACATATCGTCGTAGACATAATACCGTGAAGCAGTTGCTCTCAAATGGAATTATCTCTATTGACTTTGTATCGTCAAAGGATAATTTAGCGGATCGCTTACTAAAGGTTAAAGTGGAGAGCGTATAAACTGCGCATCGAGGGGAATGGGTCTAAAAGCCTAACCTTACCGAGTCAGTTAATGGAAACCTCACTAGCGACTGGAGATCCACGGACTAAGTTCAAAAGGAAAAAACTAGTTATGATTGACTCAGCAAGTAAGCACTTGGGAGCTGACTCAATCCATTCCTAAGGTGCACATAAGTGCTTTTCTACAAGTGGATTAAGGATAAGCTTAACGCTTTTAATGATGCCTATATCTTGTTACTAAACAAGTGGAGTAGAGTAGACTACTCTTAATAGGTACATCACCTTGTGAGTATAGAGTTGGGTCGGCTCTTTGGGAATTTCTATGGAGGCTGTTATTCCCTAAAGATACTCTCTGAAACCAAGAATGTCCAGGACCAAAACGGACACAACTGAGAACCAAAGTTGATTGGAAAGTCACTGTGTGAAGCTTGTTGACTTGGCTTACACTAACGGCTAACAGTTCAAGACTAGTTCACGATTAGCCAGTAAGTCCGATATCTTTCGCTATGGAAGGTTCAAGACCTAGTTCACTATCCTTATGCAGTTTCTTTTCTCAAGTACCTTTCACAATAGAGTCAGTCTCTTTGTGTCATTTCTTGAATCTCCATTCATTGTGGGGGATTGTTGGAATTGAAGAATATAAGTATGAATCTTCGAGTTGAATTATGGCGAGATCCGTTGATCGAATCAATTGGATGATGGTTGGAGTGTGTTCTCCTTCCATTGGGGATGAACGTGGTATATTCAATGTTTCAATTCCGACTTCGAATGAATGAGATATTCAAGTCTAAAGATTGCCTAATTCAAAGCCAAAACGGGACTAAAGGTAGCTAAAAGCATTTAGTCCACATTGGTCATGAAATGAAAGTTTGTGGTGTAATAAATAGAGAAAATTGAGAACAAAGGGCGTGCCCTTTGGGTACTTGGAGTTTTCGCGCGCGATTGGGAGGGATTTATGCCCGCCCGCACATGTGTTGCATGCGCGCACGCCGGCCGCGTGGCGGCGCCGGGCCGGGCCGGGCTCGGGCCTGGGTTCGGGTTCGGTTCGGGTTCGAGTTCGGGTTCCTACCCTGCCTGATTCTTTTTGAATCAGGTCTCAAGGTATGGCCCACTCCAGATCCGAACCAGACCCGCTCCGCTCCACTCCGGATCCAAACCGCCCGCCAAGGAACCCGCTCCGCGGTCAGGATCTGAACCGATCCGCCAACGGTTGCAAACCAGTTGGACTGCCAACGGTTGCAAACCAATTGGACTGCCAACGGGTGCAAACTAATTGGACTGCCAAGGTACGAACCAGTTGGATGGCCAAAGGTTGCAATGGTTGGGTCGAAAGGTGCACCCTTTCGTTGGGTTCAGATCTGTTGGCCCCTCCTGGAGCGCTATTATAAAGCGCTCTGATCTCTCAATTCATAACACACCAACACCAACTACAACACACACCAAAATTCAGAATTAACTCTCTCTCTCTCTCTCGAGTTCTGAACACTTCAAATTTTCTGCGTTCTGAATTGAGAAGTGGAGTTCTGAAGTGACTTCCAAAAGGGAAGTGGGAAATCCGTAACTCGGTTTCCGAGCGACTTCCAAAGGAGATGCGACTTCCAAAGGAGATTCTGCAAAATTCGTTCTGAAAGAGGGATCAGAAAAATTCAACAGATTCTTTATAGAATTGTTGTCTGAATCTGGTACTTCTGAAGAAGAATATTCTTCAACCTTCCTTCGTCCTCAACAGTGGGTGCTACTCCAAAATAAAGGCAAATATTCATCCGAAATTTGTCTTTGTAACGCTGCTTCAACGATCCTGTGGAAGGTATGGTTGATACGGTTCGACCGTACGGTGATTTGGTAGTGCTATCCAAATCCGTGAAGGAGTGTTGTATCTTGGGAGACCAGCGTCCATTATCCGTTAGCACCGGTGCGGGGGACGTAATTGTCTTAAGGAGATTAGCTCTAAGCGTACCTCACTCCAAATACTGTATAATGGATTAAGTCCTTTATATAGGGATATACTTTACAGTATATCGAGACTGATTTAGATTTCAGTCTAATTGGTGTTTACCCAGGAAGAAAATTGAAAGGTTGTTTTAATTAAGGAACGTTCTATTGAACGGAAAACTTCCCACCTGATATTTGCCGACCTGGCAATTAGATTGTTGATATCTCAGTGATCTTGATTAGTTGTCAGATTGATTTCTGTTAAGCAGATAACCAACAAATTTCCAGTAAAATTCTTGTATGACGTGCAGATATATCATTTTGAGACTTCAAAACTTGTCTTGATGTTTTCTGGCATGCATGGAGTCTTGTTTGTTTGTATGCTTTGCATATTTTGTAACATTTTCCATGGGAGAGGAGATCTGTGTTCCAATTTCCTTCTCATTCTTGTCCTGCTAGAAATTCTAACTAATTGGAGAGCATTTTTCATTGATACGAAACTCTAACAAAGTTCACACTAAATGTTGCAGCATGTGAATGGATTTAAGGAATTGCCTTAAAATCTTACTTATAAACCTCACAACATGTACTATTAGAGAACAATGCAATTAACTTTTTTTTTTTGAAAGACAGGACGGAGATCACCATTCAGTCTATGTCCATCATTAATTATCCAAGTTAAAATTTTCATTTGACAACCGCAAA